>VOPJ01014393.1:0-271214 GCA_014673585.1 Semibalanus balanoides | reverse complement strand
CTAATATTCTGGAATGGAAGACCCCTCGCGTCTGTGAAGAACTGTCTGGACGAGATGCATTACACTATCAACGCTTGAAACGTCTGTTCAGTTTCTAGAAGAACTACGCAGCTTTTGCGTGAGTATATCTGCACACTTGATCCATAGTACTGACAACGAATACATTTGAAAACAGCAGTAACGATGATACCAGAAACAGCGTTTGAGGACTTCAAAGATGAAGGACAGTTTCCCGTCTATACGACGATGCAGCGGAGGGTTTCGCCGTCTCTATCTGGATGAAGTGCCTTGAACTCACCTCGTGTTATACATGCACACACATACAGCCAGATGCTCAGTAATTCACCCTCAACGTTGTGTTATTAAGATAGGGAATGAAACCTTAGCGGTTCGTCTTACAGCACCACACTACATTGCGACAGCCGTGGGCCAACGGGTGACTCTATTAGGTGATGTCAGCATGGCGACTCAGCCAGTAATCTTACAATCGTCGCAACTGATGCGCCCAGAGTCCCGATCTATCCCGCCATAACTGATTATTGACCTCCTTATGTCCTGTTTCGGCCTCCCGTCATTGGTATGGAAACTTTGAGCTAGTATTGTAAATTTGAAAACCATTTTGTACTTATTTCAATCGATTTAGCTCATCTTTCGGTCACCAGATAGCTCTTGATTCCGGCCGGCCTAGGCCGGTCATGGATTTCGGTTTGCCTCATATTCTGATTGCCACCGACTAGTACTTAGGGAGACACAAGTCAGTCAAAAATACAGATATTGCTTTGAAATTTGGCTTAGGTATCGTCCATGCTTGGCTCTCCAATATATTCTCTGTTTTTTTTTTTTTTGTGTGTTTTTTGTAACCCTCGCCGTACGGCGTTAGGGGTTTCTAAAGTGACTTTCCCCTGAGGGTTTTCTTACACACCTATGCATGAGATACATCTTGCTGAAATTTGCAGTAGTTAAGTTAGCAACAATGATACGTGTGCTGTAAGACTTTCATTTAAATTGGTTGAGAAGTTTTAAAGATATTAACATTTATGTGACTGACGTTATGTTGATGGAAAAACGATATATGTTGGAAAAATCGTTGAAAATAGAGTTTTTTAGCAAATTGCAAACCGAAAACGATGCGTGATAGAAAAATACATTTTCTTTAATTTGGAATTTTCGTACTTTCACAATTCTGTTTTTTTACCCCTTAAATATTAAAAAAATCATTACAAAATCAAAATTTCAAAAAATGTTCAGACGAAATTTATGTGAAAGCAATGAGTTTGAACAATACCTAAAGCAAGTTTCAGAGCAATTTCTTTTATTTAACGGGTGATGGCTTCCTAGGTGTAAAACTCATAACGTTATTTTGTGAAAATGACCTTTTTTACTTTTTGACCAGATGCGAACAAATAAATATGTTTTTCGTATTTCTGATACAAAACTTGTCTAAGAACATGACTATTATTTACATTTAACAATTCATAATTGTGATGTTGTCTCGAAAAGCAGAATCGTTATTCTGGAAGTGGTCAAGTTGAGGTCATTCACTTGACCTGGAAGGTCAACCGTTAACCTTAAACCTAAAAACTCATACTGTTAGATTCCTCACATGACAGGCAACATGCTGGTTCTTACTGTGTTGCTCTATAATATTTGGTTCGGGAGTTAACAGGCGGTCCCACCTTCCCCACCTTCTCGCAGGCACGGCAGCGGCTGCGTGCGCGGCGGGCGGCAGAAATAATACAATCTCCCCCTTGGGTGCGGGGGCAAGTTGGGGCAGGAAGTTGGACTTGCAACAGCAAGCCAAACCATTGAAGATCACTACCATGCTTGTACTTCCGTGTTATCGTGTGTTACTCATTAGATCGGCTCTATCGAAAAACTGCATTCAAGTTTGTGCTGACATTTATGCTATGTCAACAAAAATAGTAATTAAAAGCACGAAAAAAAACTACATTTAGTTTTAAATTTGATTTCACAGTTTACCCAAGGTTCCCTTTTAACCTAAAATCATGCACATTTTGTTCTAACTCATTTGTCATTACATCGTAAACATACATCGTTTTCGCGAGCCGCGGACTCCCTGCTGTAAGCTTCATACAAAGCTCCGTGTTCCGGTGCCATTCATACCTCCATGTGTGATTGCACTAAAAAACTATTATCATATTCTTAGTCCTTGGTCAATTCTGAACATTTGCATTTGTGCTCCATATTTAAATGGAAAAGATCAATCCGACCGATTATGGCGAGCTAGATCGGGCTTGTGGCCCATAGTGCAGTGGGCGGATGGCAATCGCCAAACAGGGCCGACCACTTGGTCCCAAGAACCCACCAAACCTGACCCGAAACTTGACAACTCCCCGGATGTGAGTGACCGCCTGTATCCGAACTCCACCAGACCTGACACCAGCTGACCTGACAACAGCTGACCTGACAACAGCTGACCTGATATCAGCTGACCTGACTCCAGCTGATCCAAGCAGACCTAACCTCAGATAACCTTACCCCAACTGACCATGGCTGACCTGAGCCCAGCTGACCTGACCTCAGCTGACCTGAGAGACCGGCAAACCGAGGCTGCCTGGCTGACCTGACACACTGTGCCAGAGAGACTGTTTTGCAGGACGGCCGCCGCACATAAGGATACATCGGTCTTTTGGGTGGTCATAATTACTTTTTCTGGAAAAAATGTGATGTCAGGTTCAGTTGTAAACGGATTTCTATAAAAGAAAAAAAATCAATAGGCATCTTCCTCGTGCATCCTTTTCCGAATATAAACAGAGTATCAGAAATTCAGAGGCGTGACTTGGAGTAATACAATGGGGAGGTATAATTCTGTCTATGGTGCTCGTGACATCCTATACAAGTGCGTTCGAAGATGATGATGGACACGCATTTTGTGCTGAAAAGTATTATAAATAGTGTATTTCGATCCAAAAATCGAACTTTTGTGTGCAGTTGCAGATGTAATTAATTGTCAAAATATTGAATAGGGGGCAAAAAACGCCAAATTTTATACGTATTTTTTATTTTACACAGCTGCCAGGTCTTTTGACCGATTGTAACGCAAATAATAGGGATCAAAAGAGATTGAATTGAAGATTGACATATGACGGTATTTTTGTCAATTCAAAAATCATAGGCGTTTGCAGGTCACTAATTATGGAGGGGGTGAAAAAATGCATAGTGAAACAAATTTTGTGGTTTTATTTTGGAATAATTAAAATTTTGCTTTATTGTGACATCAGCCAAAATAGCTATTAAGCATATTTTATCCATAGGCAGTGCCATGTTAAGAAAAAGGGAGGGCAAATAAAACAATTATTAACCAAAGGCAAGTTGATACCAAACACTATAAATAGGTTACTGAGCACATATAGTCCCATTTATATGTTTTACCTTATCATAGGCGTGTCCAGGAACCATATTAGGGGAGTAAGACCCTTTGCTAGGAGTCTTTTCCGTTTCTATAGTGCTAACTAGTCAACAGTGATTTTTCACTTGCAACTTCAATTCAAATTTGTTATCCAACTTCTTACCGTGCCTTGAGTCACCCATTATCCTATAATCGTTCGTAGAGCATCCTCTGTTGCGTGTTTCATCTAAAAACTGCAGTATATTATGTCATTGTGGGCGCCAGCATCTTAGTTTCCTTGCAATAATATGACTACCTTTCTTGGATTCCTGAGCGCGCCACTGCCATAGAATGATTTATTGTCCTCCCCTTGCAACATATGTGCATGTATAGTTAAAATATATATTTTTATACGGCCGTAATCGCTGACATATCGTATTCATTATGTAAGTCACCCCCTTTCCTGTTCCTGAACACGCCCCTTGAAGTCTATATGACATAAATTATGCAAATAATGGAAGGAGATTATATCTTTTGCATCTTCATAGTTATAAATATCCCATAAATCGCTCTAATGACTGCCAGCCAAACGTTTCATACTTCCTGGAAACTTCCTCTTTGCAAATCCCTGAAGCCGCCTCTGCCGTGCAATTGTTATGGTATTTCGATAGAAACAACACATTTGAACTTGATTCAATCAAAATGAACATTTTCAACCCTTTTATACTTAAAGGGACACTGCCACATTATAATTATATTTGAGTTAAGATAGCCATTTTGGCTGCTTGGCATTGAAATTATGTATGGCAGTAGTTAAAACAACCACACTTGTCTAAAAAATATAAATTCAAGTTTGATTTTTCAATCTGTAACATCGCCATTCGCCAGCCCCCAATGTTATTGAATGGTGGTCGTGAGCCGATGTCGTAGTCTCTCTTTGCTAAATGTTTATTACAGTCGACTTATTTTACCTTTGGCAATACATTAGCGATACACTAGTCATACTTATGGAGGCGTGAAGGTTTTCTTTTTTTCCCAAAAATTCCTTTATGTGACGTCATCAGCCCAAATAGTAAAAAGCATTTTTCATGAACTTGAGCAATCTTTGTGAGAAACAAATGTTATAATCGTGTTCAGCAGCAATTACTTCATATTTTGCACCACAAACGAAGTACATTTGATATTTTTGGAAGGTGGCAGTGTCCCTTTAAGTAAATGCAGTTAGAGAGAAGCCATGAAGAACGCATCTCCGTGTTATTGCTAAATGTCGCCGAAAAGCCTACCAAAATCTGATCCTAGAGCCGCCTCTGTTAACCCGCGCGGCGTAGGGGGGGTAAATATTACCCCCCCCCCTCCCTATTTCCGCAATAACTTGAAACACGGTAACAGATAACGACGTTCAAAGTTTCGAGTCACCTCTTCAGAATCAATTGACGTCTCCGAAAAATTCATCAGAAAAAAGGCAGAACTTGGGAGATAATGGACGTTTTGATGATGTCATGTCATGCCATTTTTGGTTGAATAACGATAAATGTTTGATGCATTGCAGAAAACATAGCTTTCAAGCAAATCGCGGACGTAAAACTGTATAAGAAATGAAATTTAATTCTCTACAAAATGGCAATTTCGGATTTCCAAAATGTTGAGTTTTTGACCCCCAAAAATAAAAAATACATGTTTTTTTCAGAAATTTCCCCTCAAATTGAAAATTTTCGAGGTATTAAAAAAACGGAAAATATATATAAGAACTAAGTGTAATAAATACCCAAACCAAATTTCAAAGTCATATCTTTATTTTTCAGTGAGTGATTGCTCTCCAAGCATATATAGGTAATGACGTATTTTTTAAAATAACGTTTTTTTATTTTTTGACCTGATACAGATATATAAATGTCATTTTTGTGTTTATGAGTCAAAACTAACCTATAAACATGCATTGTTAATTCATATTGGTCAGTTTTCAGTTTTGACCTTTGATGACCTGATAAATTATTTGCATAATTTATGTCATATAGACTTCAAGGGGCGTGTTCAGGAACAGGAAAGGGGGACTTAATAATGAATACGATAATGTTAGCGATTACGGCGTATTAAAAATATATATTTTTAACTATACATTGCACACCTTTGACGGGTCAAGTGGGTAAAAATGGCTGTTTCTAACTCGATTTGTACGTTGCCCAAATAACCCCCTAAAACATGTTTCACAAGACTTCTTTGACTTTTTTGTGACAGTACCTTTTTGTGACCTGAACCGGACCTTGAGCCTTTGTTGCAATTTCATTTTACTTATTGCAATAGATGTATTACCACCCATTGGAGCTGTATCGTGCATTGATAATCTTAATCAGAAGAATACAATTGAAAGTATTGAACCATTAACTAATTAACTCGAACTTTCCCATACACCTGACCGTGACCTTAACATTTGACCTAACTTGAAAAATTTCCGGTAGCATCGAAATTGTTCATTGAGAGCTTTCGATCGCCGCCTTTTGCGTCTCGCTGCGGTTATTGGTTCGGAAGATAAGAGGGGGGTAAAATTTACCCCTCCCCCTACGCCGCGCGTTCGGCTGGAGACCCCTACGCCGCGCGGGTTAAGAGTATGAACTCATTTTTTCACCATCATATGCGGAAATCGATTTTAAGACATCTATGCAACATCTACGCAACTTGTACTAAGGAAAGTGTTTTTAAAACGTTTAGCAATGCATAAAGGAGCGAAATTCGATGCGTTTTTCATTTTGATGAATTTTTCGGGGTGATTATCCTCCCATGGCGACAGAAACTAAATCCTAGATCCAACAATAGGGCCCACGATAATCTCATAAACCAATTTTAAACAAAAAGAGATAAAGATGAAAGTGTTCTTCAATTGTTGAAATGTCTTAATTTGGCACATTTACCATTTGAGACCAAAATGAAGGTACAAACTCAGATTCAGATTCAGATTCATATATTGCACCACAAATACCAATGAAGGTCCTGGTGGTGGTGACATACATACAAATAACACTTACTTAATATACAACACTCTTAACAGCACATACACCATATGTCATTGCAGAACTCACATTTCCATGTTCCGTCTTTCACAATTGAATTCATAGCGAGTCCAACATATTGTCTAAACTTCCATATATACAATCTCGCAATGCTATGGCCTAAATCTTCTCTTTGTATTGTTTTTGGGAAAAAAATGAGTATGGTATGATGAGAAGTCGGGATTTTGTACTAATGCTGATCTTCCATTGGTGATCTCTACGTCCTAAATAATTTGTCTGACAATAATGTTTTCAACGTTTTCCATTGCGACTCAGTTGAAATTTGGAATAGTTTGGCCAATTGGCGTGCCCTGCCTACGTCCCACTTAACTCGGATAACATATCTGTAACAACTACTGTGTGCATCATGCTCACCTTAAGCAAACCTGGCTGCTCTTTCTATGGACCATGTCATAGCATGTTTCAAATGCGTGGCATTGGGATCCCAAACACAACATGCAATTCTAGATTGGTTCGAACTAGACATTTATAACTGTCCTTACTTTTTGAGGACATTTACTAAAAAAACTCTCTTTGTGAATTCTTAAAAACCTGAGTACCTTTCCCTATCATTTTTGATAATGCGCATTCCACTTCATATTGTTCTGCTATTTAATAACCAAGGGTACTGTATTGATTTACGACTTGAACTTGGACTTCCATTAAAATATACTGTTACTTTCGCCTTATTTTGTGACATTCGCATGGTTGCACACTTGTAAACATTCAATGTCATCAAAGCCATTTCTCACACCATCATTGAACGTACTAAATTTGCCTTGAAAATGATTCATATGGTTCGTTGTGCTATAAACATGAATATAGAACCACAATTCATCAGCAAATAACGCACATTACAATCCAGTTCACTACTATGTCATTAATGTATACACATGTTATAAATCATAAGGCCCTAAGACACTACCCTGTGTTGCACACCGGGAACCAACTGTGACACTTTCAGACTGTACGCTATCCAAGACAACCTTTTGTGTACGATCTGAAATAAATGACTCTATCCATTTTAACATACTGCGGTCTATGCCATAAAACTCTAATTTCTGAATTAGACGTTTATGTGGGACCCTATCAAATGCTTTACTGAAATCGAGAAATGCTAGATCAACACCTTTCCTTTCATCTAAAGCGAACCCTACATCATTCATTAGCATAATTAACTGCGTGTCACAGGATAAATTTCGTCTGAAGCCGTGCTGTCGTTCAGTTATAAGTTTCTCTTCTTCCAAGTATGACATCATCGAGGTAGCTATATTTTTTTTCCCATAAGCTTACAACATGTGCACGTAAGTGATATCGGTCTGTAGTTACACGCTCTCTTGGAGTCTCAAACCTTAAAGACAGGACACACAAGCGCTTTCTTCCAATCATCTGGCAATTCTCCTGTTTCTAAGGATTGTTCAAACATTTGTTTCAGAAACAATGCGACAATAGTTGCACAACTTCTCAAAATAGCTCCAGATATCCCATCTGGTCCAGATGCTTTCTGAGCTTTAACTTTTTCTACAAGTTTACGAAACCGTTATAACTAAATGACAATGAACGCATTCCATCACCTGCGTGTTCTCTTAAGTTGCGAGCAGTGAATGTCGGAATGACAGAATTGTCTTCCACACTAAATATGGTATGATAACATATATTCAAGACATTTGCTATTTTTCTACAGGATCATGATTTTTTTTAAATAAATTTAGTCCGAATGCTTTGTAGGGATGGCTTTCCGAGGTCAGGACCCGCGCTAAGCAGAAGCTTGTTGCGCTGGTCCTGACCTCACCACCCGATCGCGCAATTCCTGTTGGCCGTCAGAATTTAGAAAATAACAGAAAAAAAAATGATGAAGAGTGTTATGCTCGTCAACTAATGCTCGAATGCCATTTACAGCTTTCCTTTTACTCTTCGCATACTTCCTAAATGCTTTATTGTTGTCTTTGATTAAGTCCCCGAGAATATTTTTATATTTCTGTTCTGCCTCTCTACAAGACCGCTTTACAATTGAGCGAGCTTCTCTATACATTTCCCATGAGTGGGAAGTATTCTCCTTCTTTGCTTTTATGTGCAGCTCTCGCTGCCTATTTTCCAATCTCTTAATGTGTACATTTTACCATGGTGGATCACCATTAACTTCGATAGACTTCACAGGCACAGATTCTTGAGCATCTAAAACGCTTTTCTTAAAACTTAGCCAATTTTCGTTTACAGACCTGTATGTAAATGCTGTCTTAACCCGCGCCCCACTGGGCCTCTGCATTTCCAGGGCTAAAAAAAATGAAAGCTGGTCGCCGACCGGAATATTTTCCCAAAAATTGGTCGCCGTACATGTANTCAATAAAATTTATCAGAGCTTCGTCATTATCACCAGGTGGATCATAAAAGACCGCTATAAGGTATGCTTGTTTGCTATTATCTACTACTCTGCACCACAATGCTTCTGAAACATTCCTGGGAGTATCCTCTATGTAGCTGGGAATATTTCCCTTAACACTTATGAATACTCCCCCTCCAGTCCTATCCATTCTGTCTTTTCTATATGTCACGTAATCTGGGAAACTTCAGAAGAGTCATTTCCTCATTAGCCAGGATTCTGTACCCAGTTTATATCAGGATTGTGCTCCGGACAAATATTCCAAACTTCCTCGAATCCTATCAGCAGACCTAATGCTACGACAATTAATGAGGGCGACAGCTTTTCAGCTGTTCAAAATATCCATATTTACTTCTGTTACATGCATCATTGCTTATCAATGTCAACACTACTATGCTTGTATACAGTCTGATACTGAAGTGCACCTCTTCTTCCACTGGTGCATCTACGTCTAACGTGCTGAAAAACCCTCCACAGTTTTATACATTTCTTGAATGGCTCGTCTTGCCCCAAGACTGTAAGATGAACCCCATCTTTTCCTAGGCCATCATATGAACATGTTTTGAGTTTCTCCGCCATATCTATATAAATCAACTCGCTATGTTCCTTACAATAGGCCTTCAATCGATTATTTACACTAATTGCCCGGCTAAAGATGAACCCTTTGCGGTCTTTTCTCGCAATTATGCTGCATACGTACGTTTTCGTCACTCCTGGAAGAGTTTGAGCCAGTTGAGCTGCACCCTATATCCAATAATCAATACATTCACTC
This sequence comes from Semibalanus balanoides, assembly GCA_014673585.1. Lineage (NCBI taxonomy): Eukaryota > Metazoa > Arthropoda > Thecostraca > Balanomorpha > Balanidae > Semibalanus > Semibalanus balanoides. Next base: position 261,669 of record VOPJ01014393.1, on the reverse strand, counting down.
AACTTAACCTCCAAGTGGCTTATATTACAACATGAAACCTTCATATGAGGCGTGACACATAAGCTCCATTCAATGCCATCATGAGACAAATTAGTTATTTTGTGTTGGTGAAAAGAGAAAACGAGTTAATTTAAGCAATCAAAAAGTACATTTATAGAAAATACCCATCTCCAATGTTTTCCCTGTAAAAAGATAACTTACCAAAGTATATTACAAAAATATAAAACAATATTATTATCACTGCACTCGTTTCAAGGTCATGTTAGGTCACTAGAGGTCAATGGTCATTTAATCAGCATCCATTAAAAAAAAATGGGCCTGGGATGATCTTCCTCACATTATTGCCATTCAGAAAATGCATGATTTTCTAGGAATTTGATGATTTGGATAAATATATAATATATATATATATATATATATATATATATATATTCATGAACGTAATATTCAAAAAGTGTTTAGGTATATACCACAGTGTGGAAAACAGCTGTCCCCAAATTCACAAGCAGCCCCGAAGTTTCAAAAGCTGACCCAGTTTTGATGTGTTGGTGCCCATCCTGCCCTGACGAGATCTCGTTGAAACCTTCCACGTTTTGCAGACTGGGCGATGGGGGTTCCTGGTCTGGTCTGAAAGTCCAGGGGCGTCGCCGAGGATTTTTGAGTGGGGAGGGTCGGCTGAAATGACGAAAAAAATATAGGTACCCTCATTTTTATGCGTGACGAAAAAATATGCCCCATTTTTATGCGAGTCTTCNATTTCATGAAAACCTAAGTTTTAGTATTTGGGCTGATGACGTCATATGAAGGAATTTTTGGAAATATAAAAACCTTCACGCTGCAATATGTTTGACTAGTGTATGGCTAATATATAGCCAAATGTAAAACAAGTCTAATTTCATCAACATTTGATAAAAAGGGATGACAACATCGGCTTTAAGAGGCTACCCTAATACACTAGGGCCTTATTTTTTGCAGATGTCAGAACCAAACTCAAATTTACTTTCGATTAGACCTCTGTGGGTGTTTTAACTTCTACAATACTTAATTTCAATGGAATTCCAACAACTTGGCCATCTCAACTCAAATATTATGTTAATGTAAAGCATTCCCTTTAAGATGTACCTCATCTTAATTATCCCTAGGCCATCATATGAACATGTTTTGAGTTTCTCCGCCATGTCTATATAAATCAACTCGCTATGTTCCTTACAATAGGCCTTCAGTCGATTATTTGGACTAGTTGCCCGGCTAAAGATGAACCCTTTGCGGTCTTTTCTCGCAATTATGCTACATACGTACGTTTTCGTCACTCCTGGAAGAGTTTGAGCCAGTTGAGCTGCACCAAGTACTTTAGAGACTACAATCTCCGACCCTTCTTTTACCACATCATTTGTTCCGATATGGAGAACAACCTGCTTGGCCCTGCTCTCTTTCACAACGGCAGACAGCTGCTTACTCAGATGACTTGTAGTCCCAGCTGGTATACAATGAAATCTTACTTTGCCGTCCTTTCTGTCGTAGTCGTTTGTTTAAAGGTAATATGTAGAGAGAAGTGCCACCTTGCGGCCGAATATAGGGTTTTTGGTGTGTATCGGTAGATAAAGCGTGTCCGATTTCACCTGCAAGAGTCTGGTTCGAAACTGACCACACTGTTAGATCAAAAAGACTTTAGTCACCTCAATGGATTGGCAATCATTCGTAAAATTGGGAATCGCCTTCGCACTAAATTAATGAATCACTCTTTGCGAGCCTAAAATTTTCTCTTATAAGATTTGCAAACTCAACCATCATCATTCAGTCAGTCAACTTTAAAAATAAAAAGCGTATGCAGTTAATTATATTATCAACAATCTTTTATCTTAGCCTCTTTAAATAAAATAAAACAAATAAAACGGCAAGAATAGCAAGAATATGTGAGGCTCGACTTTGGGCTGGTAAAAAGTTAAGTGGCATTACCCTCTAACACAGATAGACGTTTCAAGTTCAGGCCGCGGCGAATTCAGACTATGCTTGGGCGCGGAGCCATAGGCTTATTAACAAACGGTAGTGGACATCTAGTGGCAAGTATCTAAGTACTAGTAGAGTATGCCATCGCTCAGCAACTTTACACATTTCTGACGACAGATTTATTCCAAAACGGATTGAAATCACGTATTTTGCTACCCATCATTTACAAAGCAAGTGATACAAACGATACAGTTTAATATGAAATAATTTAATGAAAAACATTGCACGTAAGCTTTTTACGTAGCGACATCTAGTGGCAAGTATCTAAGTACTAGTAGAGTATGCCATCGCCCATCAAGAGCGGTCGTCTTGAATTTAGTGCGTGCATAAGGGTGGCAAACAATATGGAGTCAGAAAATAAAGAAAATGCTTTGCCGATACATTGCTTTAGGGCAAGTTTGAGCATAGAGCAGTACATGATAATTAATTTTTCCCAGCATTCATTTAAGCTGCTTTTTAGAAATCCTCCCAAGGTGGCACTATCCCTTTAAAAGACTCCTGGATGATTCTGACCTTTGAGTCACCGATGACCAAAATTCCATCGTGAGAAGGGCTTGATAGCGTTTTGGATGTCGGGCCAGTTTTCGGTGACGCGTCGCGCTGGTCGAGTGGGGACTTATCACATATCTTCACATCTTCCTCTCGTGCTGAGTCCCCTTTCTGGACTCCATTGTTCGCCCCTGAAATGTGTGCTTGGAGCATGCGTTGCAGATTTTGTAAGTCTGCTGCCAGCACATCCATTTTCAGTTGTGTCAGACGTATCCCTCCATTATATCCATCAGGGAGACACCAATAAGGTGGGCCGGCATTGACTCACCTTCTACCGGGTGTCCCTTCATTGAGCCCGCTATCTTTCTGTGGAGGTCCTCCTTTACTGGCCCTTCACTTTCAGTATATATCAAGACGAGGCCTGTCCCAGCTTTGAGTTTGAGCAGAGAACGTGGTGGCAGGCCCGGGTTCGCTCCACACCCGCCATTACCAGTAATTGTACCAATGAGTATTGAGCCAAGGACATTCCTTGCTGCATAGGATATGACACGTACGTTTTGTTATAGTGTTACTCTTGCGGCCATCATGAAACTCCTATTCGTTATCCTGTATGACTGTGGGTCAATCATTTTCTTGTATTTATCTTCTATCTTCTCTGTTTATCTATGTCAAACGTATCTTTTTTCTTGTATTTGTTTCACAACATAGTTTGATACATTTACGCCAAAATGAGGTCAGAGACCGATGACCAGTAGAATCTTAGAAGGCCCCAAAAGGACTAAGATGAATATGAATGGTTCTGAAATTTTGGTCACCGAACTAAATATGCTTTAACTTTAAAATACACAAACTTATATACTTAAAAAACAGTTGAAAATAGCTAAAACCTCTATATCTTGCGGAGCTTCGCTTTCAGTATGTTTTCTTCTCTAAGGCACGTGCCTTAGTGTTGCAGCAAGTGATCGTAACTGAGGTTGAAGGAATTTCCGTCGGATGTGCCAGATCAGACCAGATCAGCCAGATCAGGAAGGAATGCTGAATGCGTTCCAGCCGTTTGAGATGGGTCACTGCTGCTTCCGACCAGACCACGCTGCCATATTCCATAATGGAGCGGACATGAGCGTTAAAGGCACTAGATGGCTTTTGTATTAAAACCTTTGCCCGGGTGAGGCAGCTGGCAGCTGCATGCTGCGGATTTACAGTCCAAGCATGCGTTTGGCCTTTTGAGAGAGTGGGCGTCCACATGGCAGGCAAAAGTTTAGCTTTGAGTCTAAAATTACTCCTAAGTCGCGTACCTGCGTGCGGCGCTCTAGCATGGCACCGTCCAGTGTGTAAACTGCTAAGATAGGTGAGGTACGTAGGGTGAATGATATTGCATGGCACTTGGCCGGGTTCTGCCTCAATTTCCAAACCAAGGACCAGTGAACAAGAGAGTCAATGTCTGATTGAAGAGTGCGAGTGTCATCTTCGCAGCGGACAGAATTGTAAAGTTTGACATCGTCAGCGTACATTATGCACCCACTTCTTATGTGGAGTGGGATATCCGCAGTGAAACAGATAAACAGCAATGGGCCACAGATGCTACCCTCTGGAACGCCCGAAAGTACAGGGACCCACGACGACTGTTTTCCATTTAAAACAACCCGCTGACTGCGGACTGTCAAATACGATTGAAGCCACGAGTATGCGCAGTCCGACACATTAAAGAGTGCTTCATCTTGTGCAGCAGCAGTTTATGATTGACGTTTGTAAAGGCGGATGAATAGTCTGTGTATACAGCGTCTATCTGTTTCCCCTCGGCTATGGAGCCCCAGGCATCGTTCAGGAAACAGGTCAGGTTGGTCACACACGAGCGTTTTGCAAGAATCCGTGCTGGCTGAGAAGACAAAACAGGACGATAGTGGCTCAATGAGGCAGTCGTAAGACCAACCTTTTCTTAGCACCTTTAGCAGAAGTGGTCAAAGGGAGATGGGTCGGTAGTTGTCTGGTTGGGGAAAAAATTTTTTTGTATCGCCCTCTTGTGGCACGTACTTATTAGCTTTTCCACTGGCCTGGAAAAACGCCGCTGCTCGACAGATAACGGCAACAGCAATCTCAATGGGTACAGCCAGTTCTTCGAGGCAACATTCTCGTAACATGCGAGCACTGAGGCCGTGCCGGACCCAGCTTTTGTGCCTGTCAATATAAAGGAATAGTTGTCACCTTTAACATAGGTTGAGTTGAGAATAAGCCAAGTTGTGGTGCATGCTCGAAAATGACTTGTGACCGCTTTCACATTTTCCAAGAAATCTCTTAATTAATTTAATATTCAGTCCCTAAAAGTCGGGACCGGGTATACCCGGTACTCAATCGCTGATTGGCTGATTTTGGCTGACTGACGTATGATTTATGACGCACAGATGACGTAAGACTTGGGGAAGTGTAAATTGCTGGACAAAACCAAACTGTTTCAAGTACCTCAATTCTTTTGTATTCAGAATGAACTTTGTTAGGTAATGCTATGCAATATGATTAGTGATTGTTTAAATCTCTTCTTAAATTTTCTCACAACGTTCTGTAGCGCATGCGGTAGCGTTTCAAGCGCTGGCCTGACTCACCGAACCCCACCTCGCTGTCCCCTCCCCGCTGTTTCTCGTCACCGAACCCCACCTGTACCAGTACGCCGCGTGCCGCTGTTTGATTGGCCGCCCGGCGGGCGCAGCCGCCCGCTGAGTGATAGGAGGCCGACCGGCGAGACCGGATAACGCAGTGGGACGTGTAGACCGTGCGGCGTGCATGACCTTGTGACACATAATCCAGACGGACGCCCCAGAGCACGGACAGTGAACGACGGTGGCGGACAATACTCTTTCATAGTGAAATCTAATAGTGACGAATACCTACTTAAAGCAAGTACTGTGATGATTTTCAAAGCGTTGGTATTTTCCGGCAGATCTTTCAACAAGTACTGGGCAAAGTAACCCACGCATGTATACGACACGCTCCCTCAACTAATCGATGAAGTTGCGTGCTTTCGTCAGCCAGCTGATTTCGCAGTTAACTTTGAGGAAAAAAAAAATAGAATTTATCACCAAATAATGACATTTTAATTTGCTTTTTTTCCGCGTAAATATAGGTTTCTTTGACTTACTAGTAAGTATGATACTTAATTTCTTGCTTCTCTTCATCATCTTCTGAGCTTTTTTCTCGTTTTTTTTTTTTCAAGGTGAACTATTCCCTTTAAGCAATAGTTGCTCCACCTTGCCCTGCGGAAAGTCGAATCGGCTCAATTTCGGTGCATTGAGCGTTTTGCATTGAGCGTTTGGCAATGTGTCAAAATGTGGATCGGAAAACTTTTTGCTGAAACATTGGTTGAAACATGCTGCTCGTTCAGAGTCACTATTGAAAGTATTTCTGTCGTACACAAGTGTTGGAGAACAGTGTGATGATGATTTTAACAATTGAATGAAGGACCAGAAGCGTTTGGGGTTGTCTCTAAAGTCGTCCACGAGGCTCAGGAGATATTTACGGTACTTTAAGTTCACAAGTGACTTTAAGTCAGATCTCGCTTGGGAAAATGCACGCGTGTTTTAAGGAGAAGGAAATAATTTTTTCCGCTTGAAGGTTGCCTCTTTAAGACGCAGAGCAGCCTTAGCGTCGCGGTCAAACCATGGCGGAAAGCGAGCTCCCAAGTCCACCGTAGGCACATAGTCAGCAGAAGCAGCGTTGACTAGATCGTAAAACATATCAGTAGCTGAGTCGACATCCATAGTTAGTAAAATGTTTCACGGTTAACAGTTCAGCGCGCCGCGCAGTCCAACAAAATCAGCGGATCTATAGTTAAATGCTTCCTTTCTTGACACCTTCGCAAACAATGGAGTACGCACGATAAAACAGGTGACAACTTCATGACGATCAGAGTTAAAGGTACCCTCACGCACGACAGACACCGTCTCACCACCACAGGAAAGTACCAGGTCTAAAATGGCGTCCCCCCGTGTCGGGGCCGACACGGTCTGATCCAGGTCATGATCACTAACGCCATCTATAAACTGGATGGCTCGAGCCGACCTTCGGAGCAGCACAGGATCCTCACCCGTCGGCCACCGTATCTCTGGCAGATTGAAGTCCCCGACGAGTATCAGTGGCTGCCCAGTTTTCCGCACTCAGCTGACGAAGTCGAGTATTTTGTCGATGTCGTCAGTGGCTTCCGGCGGTCGATAACACACTGCCACAATCACTGCGGACCTAACACCGATTTGATCGGCGAGCAGCTCACAGTCTGGCTCCAGATCAGCGCGTCGAACTGGACACAGGCTGGATCGAACGGCGCAGGCGACTCCTCCTTCGTGTCCGTCGCGATCCTTCCTGAACCAGACATGGTTCGGCCAGCCGTGCTGCAGCTCCGAGTCCATGACGTCAGGGGTGAGCCAGGTCTCCATCAGCGAGAACACATCGCGGGCCTGAAGCTCTCCAGCGTGTGCTCTCAAAGTGTGCAGCTTATTTTGAACGCTGCGAACGTTCTGAAAGAGCACGGATATTGCCTGGGGACCAGGGTTCTTCTCAACGTCGCCGGCCAAACACAGGGCCATCCTGCACGAGTTAAAGGGAGGTGTTCACCTTTAACATGGGGTTTTGAACTGAGATAGCAGTTTTGTAGAGCAGATCGAAAAATTAGTTATGCTGAAGAATAAACTCGCAACGTAAAGTAGTTTCGACACAGGATTAGTCTGCATTTTCTTCGGGGGCCCCGGCAACAGCTTCGGTAGTTCGCGGCCAGACGGGCTCCGGAGGTAGGACACTCTCTGACACGTAGTACCTGATCACAACGCCTCGTTAATTATCCACTCAGCCGCCGGGCTGGGCGCGGCAAACTTTGTTTCAGAGACTGTACTGGCGTCCATGGCGGAGCCAGAAACCGCACCTGCTATCGTACCGATTTCTCGTGAAATACAAAGTGAAACTTACTTCTTTCTCCACATATATCATCACTTGTCCAAACCAAAGTCATATTCGTAGTTTTGAGCCTCCAAGATGCACCGTATGGTTGAATTTCAAGACAACTTTCAAGGTGAACTATTCCCTTTAAGCGTAGCATCGGAGTTGGCGTAGTAGGTGCAGCGGCTGCCGAAGTATTTGCCTGCTCGCCTCAGCTGCAGCAGCCGAACTGCCCTGGGAACCAACGCCGGCGTCGGCGCCTCGTGCAGCGCTGTCGTCCCCTGCTGAATCCAGCCGGTCAGGGACACAACCAGCAGCAGCAGCAGCAGCAGCGCGGGCGCCATCTCTGTAGCACCAGTACTTGAAGTTGGTGGGACCTCAAGAGATTGCGTTAGTGTCGAGCCGGCGTAGCGTGACCCTGGGGTGTTGGCGCAATCAAAACAATCGAGCGGCAAAAGAGACGCAAACGCCCGTAACGAAACTAGGCTTGCACAGCAATCACCGGTAGAGCACAGCCTCGCCGAGAATCTCAAGGAAACTCGACACCGCACTGCACTGCTGGAACCAAGAACACGATCCCAGACAAAATAAATCCCACAGAACGGTAGGTAAACAACGTAGCGCACACACCGAGCTGGCGCAGTTGGCTGATTTATGATTTTTTATTGCAAATTCAGCCATACTAGTATTTTTTTAAATTTGGGTAAGTCAAATGCACTCTTTCGGTCTAAAAAAAATACCTCTGCAGCGTGACCTTGCGACAATTCCTGAGGCTTTAGCTCGAGAACCTAAGGTCAGATCGAGCGAATATTGTCACAGCTGAATTTAGGACCCAAGATTACCCTGGAAACCAATTTTGAGCAAAAAAGTTTGAGATGAGGGTGTTTTCGACTGGTCGAAATGTCGTGGAATGCCCCACCTGCAAAGTTTAGGGGAATTGAAACTGTGTCTTCTAAAAGGGTTCATTAGTCCTGTAGCGAAGCTACATAACGTAGCGAGTTTATTATTCAGCCAAAGCCCATTTTCGGATTTGCTCTACAAATCTGCTATCTCAGTTCGAAACGCCATGTTAAAGGTGAACTATTCCGTGAACGCGGGAACGCGGGAAGACCGACTCCGCCAAGTCGGCTGAATCCACCGCAGCCAATTCGCTTGGATGTGTTGTACGGAATTTAAGCTCTTTGAGGCAGGCCCTGGCCCCTACCGTTCGTTCGGGCCTGGTGGCCGACACAATTTAGAAGCAAAAGTTATTGTGTGTTCTACATACCTGGACACGGGATGGTGTGGACTGGACAAGTGGACACGGGACACGGAACATTGCATACGTCGTGCGGTCGTGCACATACGGCGGCGTGTCACTGGCGTGTCCTTCCTTCCTCCTCCTCAGTGGTCCGTCGTCTGATGTGCAGTGCTGCGCAGCATTGCTCCGTGTACGGCGCTTGCATGAGTCACAGACCAGAAACGGACGCTGGCTGGGGTTCACTGCGCCGCCAATAGCCTACTCACGGGCTTAAAAGCGGCGCGTGCCGGTTGATGAGCATCAGTCTGTTACCAGCCGGCGCCGCGAGAGGTCGTGTCCGCTCCTCAGGCCAGCCCCACAGTAGTTCCGAGTACTCTCTGCAGGAATCGTCATGCTGCTGATAGCGGCGCTCAGCTGTCTGGCGGCCTCCGCGGCCGGCTCCATCCTGGCCCGCCCCATTCTGTTTCCGGGGCCGACGGCGTGCACAGCTCCGAGTGGCGTGCCGGGCGACTGTACGCTGCCGGTAGACTGTCCGACCGACCACGGCCCGCCCGGCACGCGGGCATGCGGCTTTTACCGGCGCAAACTCAAATTCTGCTGCGAGCCGGAGCCGAGGCAGCCTCGACCCACCAACACCATCCCGGCCCCGTCCGAGCCGGCGCTACCCACCGACTGCGGCCTAGGCGGACCGGGCGCCTCCGACCGGCATCGCCATTTCCCAACATCGTCGGCGGCCGCGACGCCAGCGCTCCAGCTGGCCCATAGGCTGCGCTGCTCGGCACGACGCCGCGGTGCGCTCGGACAATCAAGTGGCTCTGCGGTGGCGTGCTGCTCGGACCGCGGCACGTGCGCACCGCCGCACTGCGTCGCGCCCCTCCGACGGCACCCTGGTTCGTGCGACTACGGCGAGATTGACCTGAGACGAGAGAGCAACACACATTCAGGAGCGACGCGTCAGTCGCGTGCTGCGCCACCCGACTTCAAGCCGCAGACCTGGCCGACTGCGCGCTCTGGTGCTGGAGACGCCGGTGGAGCTCAGCGCGGGGCGATCCACCCCATTCTGCCTGCCCCCGGAACGCCAGCCACTGTGTTGGCCGCTCCGCTACGTGGTTGGCTGGGTGACAAGCTGGGTCTCACAGGAGTCTCAGCCGGACAAGCTGCCAGGGAGGCGCTGGGTCACCTGGTGAAAGAGGAGCCCTGTGAGCAGCGCTACCGACGCACCCGAGAGTACACCTCGCGGCTTCCCCGGCGGCTGAGGGGCCAGGCGCGTGCTGTGGCGCGAAGGAATCTGAGGAGACTGGCAATGCGCTTGCCAGGGCGACTCGGGCGGGCCGCTGTCTGTGCGGGTCCAGGCACGGCCGAGCTTACAACCGGCCGGCACCGTGCTGAGGGGCGATCGTGGGCCTGCGGCACCCCGACTTCGCGGGACTGTACACCAGCGTGCCGTACTACGTCGACTGGATCCGGCGGCAGGTGGAGCGATCGTGAAGACATTCAGCGGCATCAGCTGATCCCAGCTGGTGATACATGACGACCTCGAACAACAGCTGAACAGCATTTTGCGGGTATAGGACATGCGATCTCATTTGTTTTTGTATCAGTCTATCAGCGTGTTTTTTACGGTCTGTAGTGCTTTATATTATGCACATTCTGGAAATCTGCAAATATGTGCGCAACCGGCATGTGTGAAAAATGTTTAATTTATAATGTTATATTAATAGTGTGTGTTACAGGTATTATATATATGCTATGCATCCGTAAGAACGAAAATAAACAAAAAAGAACAAATGTAATTGTATGTTCATTTTTACACAAGAACGTCTTGTCGCTTGTTGAGCTAGAGTGACTAACCAAGCACCTATTACAACGCTGCCACCAGGGGTGGTAAAGCGTTCTGTCCTTATGGACAAGGTCGGGGACCAAATGTTCATTCTGATGAGGTACCCGGGGGCAAAATGACAGTAAGATTAATTACTATGCCTTTTCTGTGAAACCAAGTGATAATCCTTAGAAATACTGTTCGTCAAAATCAAATCAGATGTATTCTTCAGCACGTTATCATAATCACGTCAGTCGGTATGTATGAACAATTGCATTTTTTAATTAGCAGTTGCGTTTCAACTTTCAGCTCTTGATTTCCAATGATTTGGTTTCACCCATATTTCTGACGAAAAATGAAGGTATACCCCAGCCCCGGACTCGGACCCAGTCCTCTTGTATTTTAGTCATAGGGTTTTACTGTCGGACTCGGACAGAGCATCACGGATACATATAACGGAGTAATAGTAATGATAGCAGCGTCTGTATTTTTGCACTGGAAAAACACAGTCAACAATTTATGTCTGACAACGCCTGAACAAGGACACAGGAACCGGGGGGGGGGGCAGAGGGGAAGCCTCCCCAACGTATCAAATTTTCACTTTATGCAGCTATGGCGTTGCATGACAATAATTTACTTAGAATGCCTCAGCCCCCCCCCATTTCGGAGGATTCCGGGCCCTGCGCTAATTATTGTCAACGTGCACTTTTGTATTAGGGAACTGCCCAAAATGTCCTGCTTTAAGCTGGCTGGCGGGTCATTTTTTCATGTGCGACTTTTGGTCGGGGCCACTCAAAGCAATTTTACCACCCCTGGCTGCCACTGCTGGCCTAACCCTAAGCAGTGTGCTTCAACAGATTGTAGCACAATAGATGCTATCCAATATGCCATAGACGTCTCATATTCGCACATATTACACTTACACATAATACATATGCAGATGTGTAACAAACACGGGTCCAATGCAAATCGATTTCCCGTACTTTGCACTTGGTGTAACGATTGGAACTGATGGTCAAGTTATTTGCAAGCTAAAACATACTCATTTACTTCTTATTCAGTACGACTTCCTCCATTAATCCGACAGTCACTGTGGTGTTTTCTGTAACACGAGTCACGGGGGTAGCCCCCCTTGTATCTTCGGAACCAATAAGACGATCGCGCTGAATCAAACGGAAATCGATATACCAGGAAAGTTCATCGACGTAAAATAATTTGTGTTGCCCTAGAGGTTTCTGGTGACGTCACAGGTCAGGTCAAATATCAAAATCAAGCTATTTGAATTTATTGGCCATACTTTCCATTCCTTTGGTTGCAACCATGATCACCCAGAGTGCTCTAAAAGTATGATACACATTCCGCACGAGCCTAAGGTACATTTTTAGCAAAAGGTCAAGGTCAAGGTCAGGTCAAATAAGGTCACTATGCCTTGCCAAACAATTATAAAAAAGTCATCCAACACATGATTTATATACTATTTGACAAGTGGAACTCGACATTGATACTCAGTTGACCACTTGACTTAATGTACAGCTGTATTTTTAATTTAGATATATTTAATGAATACATTTTTCTGGAACCGGTTTTGTCTCAGAAATACAGTGCTGCCTATTTATTTGTCTGTTATCTGGTCAACAGAAGTCACAAAACAACGAAAATTTGCCAAAATACATTGGCGTCAATGAACTTACCCAGTACGCATACCTTAGATGTCATCACTCAGAAAAAAATAGCGATATCATTTTTAACCCTCGCTTTACGGGGGGGGGAGGAGGCCTGACAGGCCCACCCTGAGTTTGTTTAAGTTACCTTTTATACATGAAGCGCATCTTGCTGAAATGTTTAGTAGCTGAGTTAACAACAATTTTTCGCATCCAGTGCTTTTTTTTTAATTAAAATTGGTTTAAAGTTTTTGAGATAATGACGTTTTAGTGACGTCATGATGGAAAAATTTGTAAATATTGGAAAAATCATAGAAAACAGAGTTAGGAAGCAAAATTTAAACAAAATAACGAAAAATATAGAAAATTGCATTTTTTTCAAATAGCAATCTCATATTTGCAAAGTCTTGGGTTTTGACCCCCCCAAAAAAGAGTGGGAAAAATTAATACAAAATCAAAATTTTCAAAGATATTTAAAAACCAGGAATACATGAGAGAACTGAGTATCGAAAACAATCGAAAATAATTTCAAAGCAATATCTCTAATTTTGACTGAGTGATGGCTTCCGAAAGTGTAAGAAACTCATCGGTCATTTTTCTAATTAACTTTTTTGACTTTTTGACCAGATACGAACAAATAAGTACCTTTTTTAGACAAAGCTGGTCTGGGAACATGCATCTTTATTTACATTTATCACTTTTTAATTTTGAGGTCTTATGATCGTCTTTCCGGACGTAATCGAGTCGAGCTTTATGTTAATTGCCCATAGCAATTGTCATCTATGGTTACGATTTTCGTTCCTCTAAGAGGTCATTAGCTAACCCAGACCTAAAAATCGATGTATGGTCAGATAGCTAATTCAACAACCAACATTTTGAAGCTAACCAAATCACCTAATTTTCATAACTTTAATAATGACGACGGACAGAGCAAAATCGTCATTTTTGAATGTGGTCGATTTGGGGTCATTGACTTGACTTGGAAGGTCACCCGTTGACCTGAACCAAAAAATTGCATACTGAGAGATTCCTCACATGAAATGTGAGGAATCTCATAAATGTTAAAAAAGGCAACATGCTGGTTTTTACTGCGTTGCTCTATGTGCGAAGGTAAGAAACGGTCCCCGTAAAGCGACGGTTAAATTTGATATGATGGCTCATGGCTGCCTATGGGTAGTACATCTTTTCAAATATTTTTAACAGTTTTAATTTTTTGGATTAAAAAGTTAAAGTTTGCGTTTTTTGCGTCGAAAATAATATAAAAAATCGCGATCGCCAGGTTGTAGCCCTTGACATTTGGTATCTTCTCTGGTTTTTGAATTCCGTTTTGTCTACTACATGACATTTGCACGGTCTCTTATAGTTTTGATGATTTATGTGTCAAAATCGTGTGTAGTGTTGTCACTAACTTAGCTATATCTAAGAAAAAACTGACGAAATTGGAAAAAAATAACACAAAAAGCCCACAAATGTTGCCAAGACAGGAACAAGAAGTTTGGCATTGACAGTTACATTATTTCTAGAGATATTCTAAACACTCCTCAGGGGGAGAAGTGACCCGCGGGTTAAAGCCAGGGTTGTAGGATCCTATTCCATTTTCGGACCATTCTGGGGCTTGGGGGGGGGGGGCTGAAGACTTAGCCCCCTCCCAACTTGAACGGTGAAGTAGGTTAAACCTGGGATGAAGTCTGTATTGTTTCATTTTTATGGTATTTTAAGCGATTTTTTTCCAGCTTAGCCCCCCCCCCTCCCTCCTCCCAGTGACGTACCAAATATCAGGTCATGCAGGTCATAACCTGGTCCGTTGGACCCGATGCGCCCATGCAGGGCTGGCTCCCCTCCGACCAGTGTCGGCGCCACTCCGGCCCGTGAAGACACTCCCCCGGCCAGTGACGGCGCTCTTGTGGCCAGTGACGGTGGTGCCCCGGCCAGTGAGGCTGCCCCTTGCCATAGACGGCACCCCTCCGGCTCGTGACAGCACCCCTCCGGTCAGCGACGGCGCCCCTCCGGCCAGTGACGGTGCTCCTCCGGCTAGTGACGGTGCCCCCTCCGGCCAGTGAAGACGACCCTCCGACTAGTGACTGTCCCTCTCCGGCCCGTAACGGTACCCCTCCGGCCAGAGACAGCGCCCCTCCGGCTAGTGACAGCGCCCCCTCCGGCCAGTGACGGCGCTCCACAGAAATGCTATAGGTACGACGAGCACGTGCGCGAGGAGAGGCACCACCTGTCAAATTTTGCCATATATTAGTGGCGCCTCTGTCGATCGCCTGGCGCCCCTCAAGGCAATGACCTCAGGGCCTATTTTACATTTTAACTGGTGGGCAAATATGAATTTCATTATACCGGGTGGACCGAAAAAAGTTCCGAACTTCAAAACTCTATGTCTGCTAAAATACATGCGTGAGGACCGTGAAATTTTGATGATATAATGCCAGAACATATGTCTACACATTCCTTAATTTTGATGTAGGTACATATATTTGGTCGTAGTCTATTACACTGTAAAGAAAACGTGACAGATTACGATTTTTCCTTACTACATGAGCACGTGCTCCTTCTCCCAACAAAAAACGTTCCGAACTTGTAACGTATGTTGGAGACGTTTGGATGAGAAAATGTATTTGGAAACTTTGAGAAACCGCTTACAAAGCTCCTGTAGATGTTCCAACTTATTTTCAAGTAAATCCATTCATTTTGTATCATTTTATGAACTCCGAAACAAAAAATGACCAAAACAACTTTTTCTCACTGCAGTTTTATTTGAACACGTGAGCGATTGCACCTCCCTCAGCGCAGACCACAGCGTTCAGTCGTCGCTTCCACTGCAAGATGCTTCGCCTGATGGTGTCCAGAGTCACTCCCTTCCATGCAGCCACTATCGCAGGCCTCAACTCCTCCAGGGAGTCGAACTTCTGACGGCGGGTCTCGTACACCGCCTCTGTCAGGACGCTCCAGGCGCAGTAATCCGGAGGGTTAACCCGGCAGTCACTGGGGTATTTTCTGTAACACGAGTTACGGGGAGGGGGGGGGGTAGCCCCCTTGTATCTTCGGAACCAATCAGACGATCGCGCTGAACCAAACGGCAATCAATAGTTCAGGAAAATTAATCGACGTAAAATAATTTGTGTTGCCCTAGAGGTCAGTGGTGACGTCACAGGTCAGGTCAAAGGTCAACATTTACAGACACAATTTTATAACCATATTTTCCATTTCAAAGCAATTTTGTTGCAAACCATGATCACCAAGATGCTCTCCAAATGTATGACACACATCCACGAATGAGCTAATCGGGGATTTTTTGGCCAAAATGTCAGCCAAGTCAGGTCACATAAGGTCACTATGCCAAAATTATACGAATGTCATGCAACAATGTTGTAACATGCTATTCGTGTAAGACACGAAATTGATACCCATTTTACCACCTATTTAAGGTACGTGAATGAAAGTTTCAATTAAAGGTCAAAGTCATGCTCACAAAAGGTCCAAAATTTGAAAATAAAGACATTTTAAAAGACATAAAAGAAGAGTGCAACCAAAGAGCCTCCAGGCCCTACGAGGTTTGCAATATCCCCCCAATCCCAACCAGCTCACCCTCAGTCACCCCACCTACCTAAAACAAGATATATCCCACGGGAGTACTTATGACCACTAATCCCTTCTCTGATTATTTATCTAATCTATTTTGAAGGAGGCAGGTGACACTGCAGTAGCGAAATCCCCCGGTATGCTTATTTATTCCAAGCCTACCACCCTATCTGGCTGAAAAAATGGACGTCGAAGGCCTAGTTCTATTTGTTTCATACGAGTTATGCTGATGACCTCTACTACGATTTCCCTAGAATTCAAACATTCCTTTAAATATCCAGACTGCTGACCATTCACAAATTTGAATACTTCAATAAGATCTCCTCTTAGCCTTCTATATCTAAGTGAAAAACATACCCAATTTCTTAATCTTTCTTCATAAGCATACTATAAAGGACAATTTACCTTTTTGTTGCCCTTTTCCTGAACTCTTTCTAACAACCAGCCAATCTTTCTCATGTGTTGGAACCAGGCTTGCACGCAATACTCTAAATGTGTCTAACATATGCCAACAGTTTATTATTACCTCTACTTTTGTAGGTAAACATTTTCTTAATAGCCCCGCCACATCTAAGCGCCTATTTCCTAGATTCTACGGACCTGATCCGACGGATGTAGTCTGCTGTTTACCACGCCCCTAAATCTCTTCGCCTTTCAATCTGCTCTAGTTTCTGCCCACCCATTTCATACTCGTGCTTACTGCTAACTCGTCCAGCGTGCATGATCTTACATTTACTCAAATTGATTTCATCTGCCATGCTTCAGACCACTCAACTAGCTTGTCCAGGTCTGCTTGAAAAACATCCTGATCATGTCTTCCTCTAATAATCCTGACACTTTTAGATCATCTGCAAATTTCAATACTTTGCTGTCTAAACTCCTTCTCAATTGTATTCGCATAATATTTATAAACAGCAACGGGCCCAGGACTGAGCCCTGTGGAACTCCACTGAGAACCTCCTTCCATTGTGATTTGCACCCATTTAATATAACCCTTTGCTGCGTCCTGAAAGCCACGTCTCTATCCAATCAAGAATCTTGCCCCGATTCCATGAATTTTAAGCTGCACCCCTAGTCTTTTATGGGGGAGACCTTTGTAAAAGCCTTAACTGAAATCAAGAAAAGATACATCTAGCTGATTTCCCTGATCAAAGCTCTCTGTTACAACATCCAACAATTCCAGAAGATTAGTTAAACAAGAACGGCCCTTCCTAAAGCCATGCTGAGTATCTTGATGAGCTCATTTTGCTCCAAGAATTCAACAATTTTGTGGACTTATCCCTGTCCCTGTGGACCTGTCCCTGTGGACCTGTCCTTGTGGACCTGTCCCTGTCAATGTCTCTGTGGACCTGTCCTTGTGGAATGTGGACCTGCCCCTGTCCCTGTCCCTGGCCCTCAGGGACGTAGCCAAGGGGGAGGGGCACGGAGGCCTTACCCCCTCTCTGAGCAAAATTTATTTACACTAAATAAAATGGAATTCTGACGACTCCCGCCCTCCTTCCCCCGGCAACAACATATGGCTGAGGAGCAACATTTTAGTTTTTTTTTACCGACTTCCCCACTGAGCAAAAATCCTGGCTACATCCCTGTCCCTGTCCCTGTCCCTGTCCCTGTCCCTGTCCCTGTCCCTGTCCCTGTCCCTGTCCTGTCCCTGTCCCTGTCCCTGTCCCTGTCCCTGTCCCTGTCCCTGTCCCTGTCCCTGTCCCTGTCCCTGTACCTGTCCCCGTTCCTCCCCTGTGGCCAGCGGTCATCACTCCTAGTCACCCAAGCTGTCGATTGGTAACCTTTATCAGGCAGTCACATAGGATATTTTCTGTAACACGAGTCACGGGGTACTCCCCCTAGTATCTTCGGAACCAATAAGACAATCGCTCTGACTCAAACGGCAATCGATAGCCCAGGAAATTTATCGACTTGAAACAATTTGTGTTGCCATAGAGGTCACTGGTGTCGTCACAGGTCAGGTCAAAGGTCAAAATCGAGCTATTTGAGTTTATGAGCCATACTTTCCATTACAAGCCTTTGGTTGCAACCATGATCACCCGGAGTGCTCTCAAAGGTATGAATTATATGATACACATCCCGCATGAGCTTAAGGGGGATTGTCGGCAAAATTTCAAGGTCAGGTAACATAAGGTCACTATGCCAAAAATGTACATAAATATACAGGGGCGTCGCCACGAAATTTTGAGTTGGGGGGGGACGGAACAACAGGTGGATCCAGCCGGTCGGTTTTGGGGCAACTTTTTGGGGCAAAAGGTACCCCATTTTTTTTCTCCCCGGATTGGGGGTTCACCTTTTTTTGGTAATTTAAGCTTAAAGGATTAACCCTGCGCCCTGGTGGCTCCGAGACAACTTCGCCATGGTGGGGGGGGGAGAATGACCCCCCCTTTTAACTGAAAAAACAAAAGGGAGTAGCAAAGACGCAGAAAAAAACGTTCAAAAGCTCTCACGTGTACAAGATCGAAGTTACACGACCATTTGTAGGCCTAAGGTCAATATTTAGCTTACCAGAGGTCATCAAAGGTAAAATTTCAACAGTTTTGGAACTTCCGTTTTCGAACAACCCCGTAATCTTCGTGAACTATGATAGCTAGGAACAAACGAAAAAAGCATCGAATCTACATTAAATTTGCAATCGCACCGGGGGTGTTCTCAAAATTGAGCTACAGATAAATTAGTTAAGGCTCCCCAGAGGTCATCGAAGGTCAAAAATTCGCCGCAAAGTTTTGGATAGAATTTGTTTTCCTAAATAACTTTGGATAATCTAAAAATGCATAACGCAAGCAATTAAGACCATTGTGTTTTTCCTCTGTCGTCGAGCGCCTTGAAACATATACTTGATGACCTTGTGAGGTCAATTTCAAAATTTGACCTCAGGTCAAGGTGATTTGGTGTCCCGGGTAGGTCATGTTGCATATGGGGAGATGCGGCCAGACGAGACAAACACAGTGGTGTCAACAGATTGTCTCTATCTCTTTTCTATCAAGAGTTATTAACAAACCATTGCTGATGACTTCAGATGACCTTGTAGAGATCACTGAGCAACGACTGCACCTTGATCATCCAGAATGAGCTAACATAACATGATTCTTAAAGAATTAGCCTGATCCAATGCATATTTTCTGAAAAGGAAGCATTTGTTTATTTTCGCCATCTCACATTATACATGGGGAGGTAGAAAAAATGACCGTTACCCTTAAGTTTACCGAAATCAAAAAATCTGAAGAATGCACAATTCTCAAATACTTTGAAATCTTGATAACATACCTGGCAAGTTCAAAGATCCTTTAAGACAATAAACTGCGCTGTTAGGTACGAATCACAAACTTTTGAAAAGCGAAGGATCAACTTAAAGCGAACCATGGTCGACCTGACTCGGATGACCTGACAGCTCACAACATTTTTAACAAAGTGTGGAAAATCTGATAGTCGTTAAAAGCCTGTGAAATAATTAAGGCGTGCGTGCGCGCCGCCGTTTTTCTGCTATACCGGAAAAACCTATCAGGGGGCTCAAAAATGACCCCCACCAGGCGAGGATAGAACGCAAAAGCGCAATATCTGTCAGCAATACCCAACATGCTACGGAATAATAGACACGATATAAGAAGTAATAAAAGTTCATCTCAAACCGAGTCCGCGAGGGGACTGTATCGCCAAGTTTTTCCTGCTATGAGTCAGCTGAAATGTAGAAAAAAAAGCTTTCTTTTGCACGATTTCAATATTAATTTCCCAGTGTTATAGTAGCCAGTAGGTCACCTACTAACCTACTTAAATATTTACGCGCCGCGAAAGCGGGCGCGAAATGTTTTACGGGTTTGCCTGATAAAACCCAGAAATATAGACGGTGGGCCTCCGGCCTTGTAGAGGATAAGTGACTAAGCCAAATTTGTATAAGCATTTGCGAAACTTGCCGCAAAGCGGCGTTAAATTTTCCAGTTTGTTTTGCTGCGGATAGCTGGATTTTGACTGCTGCAAAGGCGTTTTGACGATAAATTGTTATTTTTTTCTGATTGATTGTTAACTTGTACAGTTTTTTCCTAAGGCAAAGTCATTACATAAGATAACCGATTGCTTTTTCTTGTGAGGCTTGATCGTTTGGGGGGCAAACAGTTCCCTTTATGCCTGGGGGCATGGCTCTAAATACCCCCTGCATCCGCCAGTGCTGATAACAGTGTAAATAATTTTACAAGCAGCGAGAGGCAGCCTACGACTTTCGCGCATAAAGGTCCCTGTGTTAATTTTGGAAGGAGCTTGGGGGAGATGGCGCGGGGAGAATGGTCCCCTGGCCTGATTCCCTTTATTAATATAGATCTACGGTCCAGGCAAGCTGGCACCCGAGCAGGTTCCGGGTGCCGATGTTTGCGTCTTGCGTTCGCGTTGCCTTTTTCGGAGCTGGGCAGGGCAGACTAGCTAACATGTCCGCCTAAAAAATTTTATGAAAGGAACGGGTCCTGGGGCAAGCAATTATTGGCAAGGAAAGGCTCTGCCATACACTTAATGAATTGAATTTATTCTTTTTTTTTAATTTTTATAAGCAATAACAAAACTGGCGTCATGCCGCGAAGCGAGCGCGAAATTTTTCCATTTGCAATTTAGATAGCTGGATTTTGACTGCTGCAAAGGCAATTTTTATCGATAAAATTGTTGACGTTTTTGGGGGGCCAAAAACATGTTGTCCCCCTTCCAGGCTGTTGGGCAACGAAAAAAATAAAAAGAAAGTCAGATCCCAACTTTCTTGGGGGGGACGTCCCCCTCCGATTTTTTAACTGGGGGGACGCGTCCCCCCGTCCCCCCCGTCTCCGACGCCCATGTAAATATACAAAAGGCATTCAACACATGTTTTATATACTATTTTACATGTATAACTTGAAATTGATACTCATTTTACGACCTGACGTAATTTACGTGAAGTATAGGTCAAGCAAAGGTCAAGTTCAGGTAAAAGGTCAAAATTTGAAAATTGATTAAAAAAAATATAGACCGGTCTTGTCTCAGATATACATTGCTGCCATTTATTTGTCTGTATCTGGTCAAAAAAGCAAAACAAAAACTATCACAATTTGACTTTATGATGTAATGTCATATACGTCGTTAGTCGTAGTATCGAGGTGGTAAATGAAGTGATTAAATTCAAAATGAGCATAACTTTGAATATTACTGCCGAGAGTTTGACGATATTTAGGTTAAAACATAATAATTGACGCTGCAGTGCCTACGACTGATGAGCGATGTTCCTTCTTTCCAGAAGCGCCCGGTCCAGGGTTAAATTTTGTGTGTAATGGCCTCAAAATGGATCATCTTATGTGAGTACCCATACATCTATCTTAGGTCAAGGCACTTGCCGAACATCGATAACGCTGGAAGACACCGGATTGTAAATGTTACAGATTACCAGGCGCGCAACCAGGATTTTCGTAAGGGGGGGCACGACCTCAAGGGGGCCCGTCGGGCCACGAGGGGGCCCCACCATTGCGGACCCAATAAGGACCCCTGCACATATCAGGGTTGGATCCAGGGGGCATACCCCCAGTTTCCGAAACCATAATTTGTTCCCCCCAAAACAAAAATAAAAAAGGAAAAAGTTCGGATGTATGTAGTGTACAGCCTCCGCAGTTGCTATGGTAGTATGGTACACACTAAGGTCCGGCTTCTATTTCCGCTAGCGTATGTTTGACGGTGAATTAAGAAACGGCCGTATATGCATTCAAACCGCATTACCGAGAGCTTCACATTGATATATTGACGCATTGCCTCACCCTGTGTATTTGCTGCTTTTAAGCAAAAATTCGTTTTTGCGGTTGAAAACACACTGGTTTTTGCTTAAAAACAGCATGGACACGGGGTAGAAAACCGAGCGTCAATATTACATTTGCAGGCTCTCAGTAATGCGGTTTTAAATCACGGAAGATGGTCGTTTCTTAATTCGCCGTAAAACATCACTAGAGGAGAAAAACAGCTGGACCCTTAGTGTGGTACCATATGAACTGCGGCCCTGTACTATCAGTTACAAAACGGGCACGGACAACGCTCCCTGCCCCCCGCCCCACGGCAACAACTTTATCGCTGGTGGCTGACGGCCTGTAAATTTGACCCACAAGCTCCACAACTGTTTAATATACGCATAAGAAGGTCATAAGGATTATCAAGGGTGACCAGTTTTGAAACGGCTGTGAAATTGCGTTTCCAACCCAAATAGAATGGTGTCTTTTAAAACAAAATAGGTCCAGCCGTTCCTGAACAACCGGACAGAGGCCCACCGGGCTGCCTCATAGGGGCCTAGGGGGCCTCATTTCGTAAGGAGGTGCGGGCCTGTGCGCCCCCTTGTGTGTGCCTCTGGGCCCTGCAGTTTGAAACATGGGTGGAGCTTTTCAGAAAAAGTTGGTGGGGCAAAATGTCATATTGAGTCATTGACTGAATGTCTTATATAGTTAAGGTGAAAAATGCAATTTTCAACATCACGAATCCTTTTAAACTGACATTTATGCTTGTTCAAGGGGAAAAATGATTATTTTAATGAAATAAAAACTTTAAATCTGTCAAAAATTGGTGGGGCCAAACTCAAAGTTGGTGGGGAAGTTGCCCCACCATTTGAATAAGAAACTCCACCCGTGGTTTGAGATATATAATGTAAAGCTTTGACTTTCATTGTATTGTTGTCATTTTTAAATACAACAAAACAGGGGCCACACGGGGCCACCTCAGAGGGGCCCCACCCTCTGAGCAGGAACGTATCCAGGGATTGCCCCCCCCTCCCCTGAATGCCAGGGAGCGCTTTTCGGTGAGCGCAGCGCGCCAAAAAGGGCCGACGAGACTGCGAAGCGCGGTATCATGGACATCATTCACAAGCCTGGAGACCACGCTAAGCCTGGTCTTTGGAAGAGTTTAGAGCACTTTTCAGAGGCCCTTTAGGGCACACCGCCAACAGGCCCTCCTCTGAAAGACTAGAAGGCCATGGACGTTCAAAAAGGCCCCTCGTTGAGTGGGGTCAGACGGGCCTCTGGCTATACCAAAAGGGTCCCGGGCGATTAAAAAAGGTCAATGAACTCAACAGACGAAGTAGACTCATGATAACACACCAGCATGATACAAAAGCACGTCAACAACGTGACAAATAGTATCTAGACATATTATCTAGGAAATCCGCAAGACGTTTGCCGTGAAACTTACAGCCGCGGCCGTACCCGAAAGTGCCACTCCAAGGCCGAGGAAGTTCATGAGGTTATCTGTGCTTATTATGCATGTGCCTGCCCGGAGTGGGCCCTGTAATCCAGCACGAGGGACCCCTGGCGGTCGGAGGGGCTCCTGGAAAGGATTTGGAGGGCCCCCTGAGGCAACGGTTAGACTGGCCCCTGGGAATCGTCGGTAAGGGTGACAAAGCAGCCAGAACAGTTCCTTACCAGGTCTTATGGGCCCCTGGACCCAGCCTGAGGGGCACAATGGGAATTTAAAGAAGGTGCCCATATGTAGGTCTCAGACGGCCCTTGCCACAACTAGAAGGGTCCCTGGGCGGGTCAAAAGGGTCCCTGAACATCCTAATTGGCTTAGTCAGCAAGGAGGGCCATGTCTGTCCAATTGGCGCCATTTCACAAGCTCGGGAGGGGCGGCCCCTTTAAACGTCGGGAGGGGGCCCTTTTTAGGCACCGCCGCCCCGGGCGAAATCCTGTCTATACGTGCCTGCCTCAGAGGGGCCCCACGAGGCCGCCTAAGAGGGGCACCACGAGGCCGCTTTAGAGGGGCCCTCGGGGCCGCCTCAGAGGGGCACACACGGGGCCGCCTCAGAGGGGGCCCCACAGGACCGCCTCAGAGGGGCCCCACATCTCGTAAGGGGGGGGGGGCACGGGCCCGTGTGCCCCCTTGGTTGCGCCTTTGCAGATTACTACACAGCACACACTATTGGCGGAAAACATGTGTCGTATTCATGACAATTATATTCGTGACAATTCTGGGCGGGGGGCAGAATCTGCCAACCGCAGGTTAAACTTCGTCCGTGTTTGGTGACCTCTGAGCAGTGAGGTCATGTCAAAGACCAAAATGTCATCAAATCGTGAATGGGTAAAAAAGGAATAATAATCTAGCTAAAATCGCAAAGGAACATCTAAGAATGCTAAATGGACGCCAAATTTGAAATCAGCATCACAAGATGACCTAAAAGCAGTGACAAATTACTAAAATGTCATGTCAGGTCATCTGAGGTCATTGACCTCGGTTGACCGTTGGAAGCAAATGACCTCAGTGGAACTTACAATTATGCAAAATGGATCCCTTATTTGAAATCAGCGCCACAATTTGTCCTCGAAACGGACAGAACCCAGTCAACAATTAACTTGGGCACTGATCGGGCACAATGGTTTAATCGCATTGGGGCCGATCAGTGCCCAAGTTAATCAATTGAGGTCGCAATCTCTGCAGAAACCATAATTGTCACCTAGCCAACACCTTTGCATATGCTCTTGAACAATATACCTACACTCAGAAACTGCACTTGTAACATGTTTCAAGGACCAATACAACTGGACGCCAGTGTTGCCGAACACGACCTTGAGAAACAGGTCAAAGGTCATGGGTCATTTATGTTAGAAGTTCGAAATTTTCAGAATATGTGTCAAATTGTTCAAAAAATAGGGTATTGAAAGTATCATCGCGTTTAGTTGATAACTACGCGAGTTATTTCGGAAAACCGAGGGGGAAGCATCCACCCTGACGAGGGTTACCGTAATTCTGGCCGCCCGCAGAGAATAGGGGTACGCTATATATGGGCTTTGCAAGGAAAGAATCAAGTTCAGAATGCCTACGTCCCCCAACTCTTGGTTCGTGGCGACGCTCCCGCTGTCCTTTGGGTATAGACAACGGCGTGTCAGTACTGGAGCTTAGGCACTGTCTTCGCTGAAAAACTGCAAAAACCAAAAGTATGTAAAAGCAAATAGCAATAGATGGAAAGCGTTCACCTGAAACTTGAAAGTAGGCATTTGCATCGCAGATCTTGTAAAATGTATACGCCCAGCGGCCCAGCTATGTTTGCACCTCATGGAAGTGATATGCAATTTCTGGTATCGTATGATATTTCTACTCAGGGGCTGCGGATTCCGGGGGACAGGGTGTGCAGTTGCACACCCTGCAAATCTTCGAGGTGGTGCAAATCCACCTATTTGCAACACTCCTGGAATTCATGGAGGCCCCTTGCATTAAAAGTACGAATTCATCAACAGCTAGCTTGATATACAGCGAAGCGCGGTAAACGTGGGTCCAAGACCACAACGCGAAACGTGGTCTTAATAGAGGTTAAAGCACTTTAGAGGTTAAAATTTAGGCTACCAGGGCCCTCTCTGAAAGACCAAAGGGCCTTGGACGTTCACAAGAGCCAAGAGCTCATGTCAGAGGGGCCCTGGACAGGCCGAAAGGTCCCCTGAGCGGGTCAGATGGCCCTCTGAACACGTCGAATGGGCCCCTAGCCAGCACATAGGGCCCCTGGGAAAGTCGTAGAGTCCCTCGGAAGGTTGAAGGAACCCCTGGGATGGTCGGAGGGGCCCATGGGCAGGTCAGATGGCCCCTGGGAGCTGGGGAAGTTGAAATAGCCCCAAAGCGTGTCAGATGGCCCCTTGAACACGTCGAATGGGCCCCTAGCCAGCACAGAGGGCCCCTAGGCAGGTCATAGGGGCCCCTGGGCAGGTCGTAGGGGGCCCCTGAGCTGGTCAGATGGCCCCCTGAACACGACGAATGGACCCCTAGCCACCATCACAGATGGCCCCCGGGGAGGTCAAAAGGGCCCAGAGTGGGTCAGAGGGCCCCCTGAACACAAGGAATGGGCCCCTAGCCAGCATAGAGGGATCCTGGGCAGGTCGTATGGGCCTCTGGGCAGGTTGTAGGGGCCCCTGGGCAGGTCGGAGGGGGCCTCTGAGTGGGCAGAGGGCCCCTGAAACCCGCCAAATGGGCCCCTTAGCCAGCACAGAGGGCCCATGGGAAGTCGCCAGGGGAAATGGGAAAGTCAGTAGTGGCCCCTTGGGAAGGTCAGAGGGGGCCCCTGAACAGGTCGATGGCCCCTGGGGAGATCACAAAGGGCCTGAGCGGGTCCGTGGGCCCCCTGAGCACACCGAATGGGTCCCTAGCCAGCTCAGAGGGTTCCTGGTTAGGTCGTAAGGGGACCCTGTACAAGCTAAAAGGCCCCTGGGCGAGTCAGAGGGTCCCCTGAACACGTCGAATGGGCTCCTAACCAGCACATAGGGCCACTGGGAAGGGCGTAGGCCCTGGAAAGTTTGGAGGGGCCGCAATGGTAGGTTCGGATGGGCCTGGGGAGGTCGATAGGACCCAGAGCGGGTCAGAGGCCTCCTGAATACGAACGAATGTGCCCCTACGCCAGCACAGAGGGCCCCTGGGAAGGTTGGAAAAGGGACCCTGGGCAGTCAGATTGTGTGTAGGTCAAAGGGCCCCCAGAGCGGGTCAAAGGGCCTGAACAGTTGAATGGGCCACTAGCCTTAAAGAGCCCATGATACCGAGCTTCGGTGGTCTCATGGCAAGGGCCAACGGGCCTCCAGGGGGCGGGACGGGCGGCCGCCTCCGCCGCCCCATCCGGCCGCCTCGCCAAAAATTGGCAGCGATAAATTATTTGCGCGTCTTGTTGATAGCTTTCGAATGCCGCCTCGTGCGTCTCGCTGCGATCATGGTTCCAGACATAACGAGGGGGCAATATTTCCCCCCTCCCGCCGGTCAATCAATGGTGTTCGGTTGGAGGCCCTGGTCAATGTCGGATTAACTTATGGAGAAAAGGCCTGTTTAAATGTAATGTTCAGATTGAATATTATTTTGTATGTGTTTTTATGCTATTCAGCTTATCTTTGAGTTTTATTTATATCGTTTTTGTCCAATGACCAATACATATTTTTAACAGATCACTGTACCTAACGCTAACTTTGGCTAGTGAAATACCCTTGAATGGTGTTGCAAATCGTTTTGAAATTTATTTCACCTATTGATCAAAGAACAAATGCGGAAATATCGATTTGCATTTTCATGTAATTCTGGTGCATTATATGTTCTTAGTTTATTTGCTAACCGAGTGTTTTTAACCCGTGTCACTTGTGTTCAGTAGGTAGGGGAGACCGGGCACGTTCTGTCACCTTTTTTGCTAATTGGCCCTGGCGGGCACATGTTCTTTTCAGAGTTGGTGATTGATACTTTCCAATCACTGTTACATACTCAATAGCTTCAAATCGTTTTAGGAGTTCAAGTGGTATCTCAGTTGTTTTTCGGCACCAGTGTCGATACATGTGGCGATGACTCATTTGGACAGAACTGACCATATACGGGGCACGTTCTGTCACCTATGGGGCACATTCAGTCATGACTGGGGCACTTCCTGTTATCACGAACGGGCATTTTTTGGTGTCGCCTGCAGCGGGGAGAGGGGTTTCATTCATCACCTCCATCAAATAGTGTAGAAATGACGTCTATATACGATCCCAACACTGCATTTTGCGTTTTCTTGTTATCCTGCACGAATCAGAGTCCCTGAGTACGCCTATGATTTTTCATTTTGAACTTTTCCCTTTCATGCATTAAAGACTATGACATTAGAAGCTCAAAAACGCTTTTTGCATAAAAATCGGTCGAATGACATGGCTACAATGTCCTTTTAAAAATATCCAGTGTTTTCGAATGTGTTGCCCCTTGCCCCCCATTTTTGAACAAAAAAGCAATTTCGGGGTACTCGTCAAATCGAATGGTGTTCTTCCCATCGAAATCGGCCCAGCGGTTCTCGAGATTTCTGGGGGGCAGAATCTGCCCCCGCAGGCTAACGTAATTCTGGCCGCTCGTGAACTGCATCGGCACACCGATTCGTTTTTACGCTCGTAGGGTGTACCATATCTGTAAACAACAGGCAAATCATTTTTATGGTCCGTTTTATAGCGTACGACTAGAAATTATGAAGCAGATTTCAAGTGACAGAACCTGCCCCAGACTGGGTGACAGACCTGCCCCACTCGACACAGGTACCTTTTTTTCGTTTTTTACTGAAAACTTGGGAGAATGGAGCAGAGTACGCTCCACACAATGTTCTCGACATTCAT
The DNA here is from genome assembly GCA_014673585.1 of Semibalanus balanoides. Lineage (NCBI taxonomy): Eukaryota > Metazoa > Arthropoda > Thecostraca > Balanomorpha > Balanidae > Semibalanus > Semibalanus balanoides. Next base: position 233,886 of record VOPJ01014393.1, on the reverse strand, counting down.
AGGCCCATGACGCATTCAAAGACACTATACACGTTTCTGAAATGGCCCACAAACAAATTTAGTTCACGTTATAAAAAAGTTTGGATTCTGTTTGAAAAACAACTTTTCCAAATTGGACCAATCTGGTCGCAGGCAGTTGTTGCTTTGATAATCACCGGGCCACTGCAGGAGCACAAAGGTTAACATATGTTACGAAACAAACAATACACCTGCGGTGGATACGTTCACGAGGAAACCCCACTGACATAATGTGCCCCGTGACAGAACGTGCCCCGTTCTCCCTTACTCGTAAGTCACACATGATCCCCTTGTGAAAATATGAATTGCCCATTGTCTACTTATTGTCTCAATTTGACGTCTCAACAAATAGGTACACACTACATACAGCAAAATGAAGAAACATCAGAGCGGGTCCATGAAGAGAAAAAAGAAACAAAGAAAAAAGCAGAACGAACAGGCAAAAAATAAAGTAACAGATTTTTGGAGGGCCTCGGCTATCGAATCACAGCCGCCAACGTCGATGTGCAAAAACGTTTTGGGTTGGCAAGCATCAATGCCTAATTTTGTAACGGACACAACGAACTGGTTTTACATACTGTCATGGGCAATTGCACCGACAAGTTATGTGCGAACCCATTATTAATGGTGGTCCGTAGCTGGGGAGCAAGGCGGATCAGGGGGAAACGGGACCATGCTCCTCCTCCCCAAAGGTCCTGAAACTAATGTTTTTTCCTCCCCCCCAAAAAAAAAACGGTCGGACCTACGGTTTTAAAAATGCCTTTGCAGCAGTCAAATTAGTCATCCAGTGAAAACTGAAAAAGCGCCGCTTCGCTGCATGACAGCAACATACGCAAGCTTGCTTAGTTATACAAATCTTGGAATGGATATCAAAATGAATTCATTCAGTGTCCGGAGTCTCCCCCTGGCGGTACCTATTTCCAGAGCCCACTCCCAGAGCCCCACTCCTTCATAAATATTAACGTTTCAAGTGGGCTAACATGGTTCTGGCGATTTTCGAAAAAGGTGACGCGAACGCAAAGACGCGGAATCGGCCATCCGGACGCTGCTTCACTCGGTGTCCGAGTTGCGGACCAAAAGCTAATAGTGGGGCCAGGACCATCTCCCCAAGCCATTTCGTCCTGCAGGCTCCTCCAGGTCCGCAGGGAACATTTATGGGCGGAAAAGCCGTTCTGCCGCTTGCTGTTTTCAAACCATTTGCACTCTTACCAACTTTGTTTGTTACAATTCGGTGCATATATGTATGCAGTTATTATTATCATATCTGTACCTACTATTGAACGCTCACTTCCAACGGTCATCGTGATTTACTATTCGAAGAATATTTTTATTAAAACTGCCTTAATTTAAATATTTTTCATCATAGCGAGATGCGCAATCAGGATCAAGTTTTTATCTTAGTCTTGCTCCAATATTAAAATTTCGTTTTTCACGACCTAAGATTAAAATTGTACACCGCTTCGCAGAGTTACATCAGTCGCCATCGTCATAACGAAGCCATCGTCATCATCTTCTGTTCGTTGTTACGGTGAATGGATGAATAGCAAGTTTAGCTTTTTATTCTCTACAAGGCCATCCGCCTATGTTTCTGGTTTTTATCAGGCAAACACATACAAATTTCGCGCCGCTTCGCGCCGCTAAATAACAAGTATACCAGCATTAACATTAAGTCCACATTACAAAAATGCTGCAAAGGCTTTACATACACGTGAAAAAATTGGTACATTTTTCGTCACTTCAGCCCATCCCCCACTCAAAAATTATCAGCAACGCCCCCTGGGTGCAGCTGACAATTGAAATAGTTTTGCTTAGTGTATACTGGAAGGCAATGTCGGAAACATAAAAACTGCAAGCTGACATCTTTTCTTTTTCGATATCCAAAAAAGTCGAAACACTAAAAAACGAATCAAAATAAAGAAATAATTGGAAATCGTGTGGATGCAAAATAAAGTGGACGAAATCCGGGAAGAAATTCGAAATTAGGGGTAGTAAGGTCCGCTAAAACGCTTCCCAAACGGCCGGTCGGATCGCCTTGCTGGGGAGGGCCCCCATTTGCAGGGAGGGCCCCCATGGCGACTTTGCACCCCTCCCGAAATTTGAATCCGCAGCCACTGTTCTACTAGTTACTTAGTTCTCTCGCCATCTAAAATATTAACTCTCTTTTTCAAACCGTTTCTTGTCTTTTTTGCCATAGATATTAAGTAACTTTTGTCGTATCATCCCCATCACTCAATATTTTACGGCCTCAGGCTCCGTCTTGCCTCTTGCTCTGTTCAGTTCCACCCTGCCTTACCCTCTTGTCTTCCCTCTGCCTTTATTAGTAGGTATACCCTCTGGTCTGCACTGTCCTCTGTTACATAATTTATTATTTATACATAGGTACTCTGTCCAGTGGTGTGCACAGTTCCGCTAATTCGCTAACCGCTTATTAGCGGAACTAACTTTTCATTTAGTGGATAAGCGTTTTCGCTAACTTTGGAAACCGTTAGCAGACCAATTAGCTTCCGCTAACTTTAGTTCCGCTGATAAAATTAATACATGTTTGCTGCATGTTTTTCATACATTTAAGAGAGGGGAGGGGTAGGTAAGGAAGACGGAATGACAGGGACGGAGCAACCTCCCGTCTCTGTTTAAATCAATTTAATTTAATGAGCAAATAATTAATATGTTCGTTTAATTATTTGTGTAGGTACACCTTGATCGTCATCCGCATTCTGATCTTGGCTTGTTATAACTTTTTGGACAGCTCTTTGTCTAAGCTACAAGTTAAAACATTACAATCGCAGCTCTCTAAGTCTATTTTTGAAGGTTGAAGAGCACAAAATATAAATATAAAACTGAAGCTACTTCATATGATAAAAGTTAGCGGTTAGCAGTTAGCATTAGCCATGGGTGGAACTTTATATCTCTTGGGGAGGGCCCGAGCCCCCCAATGATTTCAAATTTTAACATTAGGCCTATGGCGTTGCATGGTAATAACTTATTTAAAATCTATACAATTAACATTAGGGCCCCCGAGCGATTTCATAAAGTTCCGCTTGAAGCATTAGTTTCCGCTAATTTTGCTGCGGTTTAGCGGTATAGCTTTAGCGGAAGTGAATTTTTGGTTAGCGGATTAATTGTTAGCGAAGCTAACTTCTCGGTTAGCGGTGCCCACCACTGACTCTGTCCTATTCCTTTACTCCATGCCTGGGCGATCGACCTGACGGAGCGGACTCTATGTACAAGTAACGCCACCTATATTAGCAACTATTGCATGCTACTACTTATCTAGATGGCGCTGCATACTCCTCGAGGAGCCTCGGGCTATGAGACACATCAGGACATAATCCTCTATATGACCTCGTGCGGAACAATTTTTAGATCAGACCCGCACCCACAGCTTTAGTTTCTCAGTCGAACTGCCAATAAAAGGTACAGAGGAACAGAACACACAGAGGATATTTTGGGTCGCATGATTTAAATTCAGATTATTTGAGTGTTATCCCCTGTTTCAGTAGGTATTTGATGTGGTGGCTGTCCCATTGACCGGCGTGAACAGGTGATCCAGCACCGAGGGACGGAGGTGCACGGGGGACGTGTCCCCCATTCTTGAGTCAGAGGATAATCCCAAAATTTCCCTGACAAACCACTTAACCCTCGCCTTACGGGGACCGTTTCTCACTTCGCCGTACGGGGGGGGGGGCTGACAGGCCCCCTGTAAACTCCCAAACCAAGCAAGATAGAGCAACGCCGTAAAAACCAGAATGCTGCCTGTCATGTAAGGAATCTAATGATATATCATTTTTTGGTTTCAGATCAACGGGTGACCTTCCAGGTCAAGTGAATGACCTAAAATCGACCACGTCCAAAAATAGCGGTTTTGCTCTGTCCGACGTAATTATTTAAATGATGAATATAAAATGATTTGGTTAGCTTCAAAATGTTCGTCTTTGAATTAGCTATCTGAACATACATCGACTTTTAGGTCTAGGTTAGATCCTAATGAACTCTTAGGAACGAAAGTCGTCACCAATACCATAGATGAAAATTGCTATGGGCGATTAGCATTGGCAGCCTTGACTCGATTGAGTCGATCACGTCCGGAAAAACGGTAAGAAGACCTCAAAATTAGAAAGTGTTAAATGTAAATAAAAATGTATGTTGCTACACCAGTTTTTGCTCCTGAATACAAAAACAGGTATTCATTTGTTCGTATCTGGTCAAAAGAAGTAAAAAAAAGTTTAATGAAAATATGACGTCATAGGTTTCGTACACTAAGGAAGCCATCACTCAGTCAAAAATAAAGATATTGATGTGAAATTTTGTTTGGGTATTGACCAAACTGAGTTCTCTCACATTTATTAGGGTTCTCAAGTTATCTTTGAAAATTTAAATTTTGTGTGGATTTTTTCATTTTTTTTTCTTTTTGGGGACAAGAACCCAAAATTTCGAAATTCGGAAACTGCCATTTGAAAGTAAATAACATTTTACGTCTTAAATGATGTTCTTATTTATTTGCTGCAAAACTCTATTTTCTATGATTTTTCCAATATTTGACGCTTTTTTACGAACATGACTCATCAAAACATCTTTATCTCCAAAAATGAGTGACCAATGATGATAAAATTTCACAGGATACGTATAACTAATGCAAACTCAGCTACTGGAAAGTTCAGAAATATGCGCGTCATGTGTTAAAAGTTATTCAAGAAAAAACATCAGGGGGACCGGTCAGGTAAGGCGAGGGTTAACATTTCCGCTGACGCTGCAACCCCGGCGACCACTCGGCTTCCCTCGATCCCGTCCCCCTTCTATTTCAAAGGCGTGGCGGAGCCCCTGGGCGTAAGCCAAAGGAGGTCAAACTTTGCCGGCCCAATACATAGTTCGAGTAGGCTGACAATTTTTTGAACGCCATAACATAAATCGCTCAATTTGTGACAGATTTGCTATCTCAAGGTTAACAATCGGCCCGCAGACGAAGATAACAACCAAGAGGAGCGTGCACGTCGGCGTTACGTACGACGACCGTCGGGCTTCACCGGGCTGTCAACTTTGCCGGCCTATAATTCAATAAGTTGGAGTCGGATGCCATTTTTACGTCGGAATCTGACATATCGCACCATTCGTGGCAGACAGACATCTTCAGTTTAATAATCGGCCGGTAAACAAAAAAGCGCGAGCTAAGCTTGAGGGCTGAGACACGCGCACACTAATGTGTACCGGCCGGCCGCGTCCCGTTTTCTAAGTCACAGCGACTTCAGGGTCGCGGCAGTTGTGGTTGTTGTAGTTGGTTGTGTTCTGAGTTCTGACCCGTCAATTCCCGCGGGTATTCCGGGGAATCGGTAGAAAGGGGTGCGGCTAGCCCTAGCATCCTTATTTGGATCAATCACATGGGAAGCGTTGTTAAGTGGAGTGGGAATTGGTGGGAACCATGCTTTAGATAAATCATGAGGATGTTGATAATAAATAAATAAATAATAAGGCATTTGATGGATTACACTTCAATCGATGATAAAAGGCCCTTGGATGCATGAAATGAAAATCGATTCTGGCTCCGTATCGATTTGTATGTATAATAAATAAAAATAGGTACTACCCGAAATATTTCTGACGCAGAAACATACGTGGATAACAAAAAATAATAATGCACCAATAATAGGAAAACTAATATTTTAAGCCAGCATTTGATTCTGATATTCTTCTAAAAATCGGTTCTGGCTTCGCATCGATACTTAAGTATAATAAACAAGAAAAACTGATCGAAATATAAAAGTTATCTGTAAACATACGTGGAAAACAATAACAATAAACCCTTGACAATACAAAAATCATTATTTCAAATCAGCTAAATTGTCCAACTATGACGACATTCTGACTTTACCACTAACATGTAAAAAGTCAAATATACTTATTACTTTCCGTGCAGATTGAAGGGATAGTAACCACTTGAGACTGAGTTGAGAGAATGCTAAGGTAATGTGTTCAGTGCAAGTGTTAAGTATGGACGTTGTTTATGTTTATTTTTTTTGCATGTTTGTTGACATTTTTTACCAGTCCCACGTAATAACCCAATAAACATTTTGATGTCAGGCCGACGTCGAAAAATGTCGGCATCTCGAAAACGGCATGCCGACGCCGGCCCAATGTCGGCCCGACACCGGCTCGACGTCTGCCTACACGTCGGATATGTCCGCTTATGCCGAGGTCCAGCTGAGGTTCAGCCGAGGTCCAGCCGACGTTGGCAGATGTCGGCATCTCGACAGCAGCATGTCGACGTCGGCCCGACGTCGGCTCGACTACGGCTGGACGTCGGCATAGGCGGACATATACGACGTCTAGCCGACGCAAAACCGATGTTGGGCCCACGTCGGCCTGACCGGCCTTACGTTGGCATGTTAACTGGGAGGGTATGCCGAACGGCATTGCATAAACATTTAAACATAAACAACATCCTTATTTAGCACTTGCACTGAGCACATTACTTCTGCATTCCCTCCGCTCAGTCTCAGATGGTAACTATCCCTTCAATCTGCGAGCGGGGCGGACCGTGTCCAGGTATGTCGGGCACGTGAAACTTTCGTCTCTAAATTCTGCCGGCCAACAGGAATTGCGCAATCGGGTGGTGAGGTCGGGACCAGCGCAACAAGCTCTGCTTAGCGCGGGTCCTGACCTCAGAAGGCCATCCATACAAAACATTCGGACTAAATTTATATAAAAAGCATACTTAACCTTTTCCATGTAATTGGTTGGTAAAAATCAGAATGTCTACATAGTTGGACAATTAAGCTGATTAAAAAAAAAATCGTATGATAGGTTCATTATTTTGTTTATCCACGTATGTTTACAGATAACTAAGATTTCGAGCAGTTATTCTTATTGGTTATACTTAAATATCGAAACGGATCCAGAATCCATCTTCAGAAGATTTACAGAATCAGAAGCTGGCTTAAAATATTGGTTTTCTTATTGTTAGTTAATTATTCATTGTTATCCACGCATGTTTCTACATATAAGTGATATTTCTGGTAGTGTCTATTCTTATCTATTGGCTTTTTATATACATACTAATCGATTTTCATTTCATGCATCCGGGAGCCTATTATCATCGATTGAAGTGCAATTCATCAAATGGATAGCACAGCCTTATTATTTATCTGAAGTGTGGTTCCCACCAATTCCCACTCCACTAAACCACGCTTCCCATGTGATCGGTCCAAATAAGGATGCTAGCCGCATCCTTAGCTAGCCGCACCCGTGGCCGTAGAAAGCACTTTTCTATCGATTTCCCGGAATTCCCACGGTAATTGACGGGTCAGAACACGCCCTAAATTCGTGTCGTCACCACTTTTTCGGCCGGAGTGTTCCACCTGGTTTATCCACAGCCTTGAGCGGGGCGCACACTGCGCAGTGCGCGGTGTCGGCGTGCGATATCACTGCGAAATTCCGCCTCAGAAAGTCGCGGCGACACCGCGGAAAATCGTCCAATTATGCTGGCGAATTCGGCACTGTCTGTTCGCGAGATTTCACCCCACCGAATTCCGTCTGTCGCAACCTGCCCCTATCTGCCTGTGCCATACCAATGTAACTGTATGATGGCAATTTTTCGACGAAGATGAAGTTTAGAACCACGCAACTTTTACTATTTATATTATTTTACTATACAATAAGTTTCACAGCCACAAGAACATGCTGTGCAAAATGTGTACCTCTATCTCGCATAGATTGCCACTGTTAACATTCTAAATTTGTCCTGTCCACGGTTTCGTGGCGCTCAGTCGCGGAAAAACTGGTTCGGATCAGCGTTTTCTCGCCATTCCGCCAGCGGACAATCGGTGCGTTATCCATCGTTTCGGCTGCCGCGGTCGCTTAAAATCACTGAAAATGAGCGGAAAATCCTAGTGATACCGCGGAGTCCGCGCGCCGAATGACCAGTGTGCGGCCGCCTTTACAAGTGAACTACATATATACACTGTACAGTGTGCATGGCTGCGATTAGATCCCATATCAACAGCAGACATACGTCGGCCCACCTACGAAGAACGGATGTCGCAATGTGCGCTGGTTAAGGACATTCTGTTGCACTTGACAAAGGTGTGGGAAGCAAAGGTCGGTCACTATCAGGGACGTGGGAACCGTGGGGGATATGGAGGCAACTCGCCCCCACAACTTTGGACCTGTGGGGCGACGCCCCCAACTTAAGAGCAAGGTGTCGGCCCTCCCACGTCTTTTACCATGATATTTTATCTCTTAATTAGATCAACGTCATTGTCTACGGAAATTTGCTTATGTTTTATAAAACGAAGTTGTAGTTTCAAGGAAAAATCTGTGGAAAAATTTGGAGCTCCATCTGTGGCACCGCACATTTAACTAATGACTATCGTAGCATGGAAACACTGTTAAATACATCGCACACCTGCCAATAGGATATGTTTCTTCGTCATAACGTTGATACTTTAAGGGAGTGCGCCTACTCACATTGGTCATGTGGAGTTGTTGACTCTAGTCTGTAGAACATATTTTTCTGAATTTAGCCATGTATTTCATTTTCCCAGATCACTATAGTTGCTTAGATATTCCAAATTCGCCAAGATCATTCTGGCAGAACAAAACTATCAATATTCGCCAGAGAGCTTTCGTTACTAGAAGCATTGCTATTAAATTACAACGCTAGCATAAATTGTTAGCGCTGGCCAATAGAAAACAACTCGTGAGCAGTGAGCACTAGAGGTGGCAAAAGTTGATATTTTTGGGACCCAGACTCGACCCGGTCTCAAAAGCTGATAAATGGACCCAGTTATACCCGGTGCGAGGCATGTTTGGACCCAGTGGACCCAACTATCACATTTTCGTCTCGCAGCTAATAATGACAAATCTGCACTCTACAATTAGTGCAAGTAAACTAACTCTTGTAGTTGCAAATGCATACAGTTCAGATTGGCCAACACTACAAAGAAACCTGCGTATCAGCTTCTACTTGCGTGCAACCAGCATGAAACACAAGTTGGACCCAGTTTGTACCCGGTATCATTTGACGGGACCCAGTCTGGGACCAACTGGGTCCAGACTGGGTCTAGAGACCGGTTCCTCGGGTCCACGTTTTGCCACCTCTAGTGAGCACTGATAGCAGTTGCTGAACAGAGCCTCGATAACTATAAACAAGCCCATGCATTGCTCGTATGGGTTTGTTTATTGTTTTTGGTGCGCTATTGTAGGTAACATCTTCGTTACTCTGTTTATAGTGGCAATCGTTTATGAGTTTTGATACAAAACAAATGCAAAACAGAATATAAGCACAAATTCAACTAAAGGGGCTCCAGACGTGAAATTTATCGTAACCAATGACCAAACCAATAGCTTCTTACCGTAATAAGCGTATATTTGGCATTTCAAAAGAGTAGGCACACTCCCTTTAGTAGAGCTATTTCATGGTCACACTGTTGTATTGCCTTTTGGAAGTAAATACTACTATTATCAAACTATAACTAGGCGCCACAGAGTAAATCACATTCAGTCTTTTTGCCATGGGGTAGGACCCTTCCCCCCAAAACAAACTGGATAGGAAAAACTTTACGGATTTCGGCCGCTTTATTTTGTGATGCACATTTTTCTTCAACTTTTGATGAGCTGGATTAGACCAGGACCTCAGGACCACCAGAGAGGCCCATAAGCCAGGCAAGTTGCCAGAATTTCTTCCGGGGACGGCGCTTCAAAAGGGTGTCTACCAGGCACGTAGCCAGGATTTTGCCCTGGGGGGGGGGGGATGGCGCCTCGAGAGGGCCCATTGCCGAGCGTTTAAAGGGCCCAGTGGAACGGATGCAAGGGTCTGCTTCCTCCATACTGGTGAGGGGCCCATTTGGCATGTTCATGGGCTCTTCTGACCCGCTCAGGGGCCCCTTATGTCTGATCAGAGCCCCTCTGACCTGCACAGGGGCCCTTTGAATTTCTCAGGGTCCCTCTGGTCTGGCTAGGGGCCTTCCAGCCTGCTCAGGCGCCCTTTCGACCTGGTAAGGAACTGTGCTGGGTGCTTTTGTGCCCTACCGACATGCTCAGGGGCCCTTCCGACCCGATCAGGGTCCCCTTCGACCTCCTCAGGGGCTCCTCCGACCTTCCGAGGGGTCCTCTGTGCTGGCTAGGGGCCCATTCGACGTGTTCAGGGGGCCCTCTGACCCGCTCAGGGGCCCTTTTGGCTTGTTCAGGGACCACTCTGACATGCACATTGCACAGGGCTCCTGTGAACGTCCAAGGGTCCTTTGATCTTACAGACAGGGCCCTGGTGGCCCTAAGGAGCCTCTGAAGTGCTCTAAAGTCTAAAAAGACTACGCTTCGCGTGGTCTTTGACCCATGATACCGCGCTTCGCGCGGTCTCGTCTGTCCTTTTCGGCGCCAAAAAGGGCCTGCCGGGCTTCCAGGGAGAGGGGGCGTCTCTGTCGCCCCCTCGGCTACGTGCCTGTCTGATCCTTACCATTAGTCTTCTGTCCAGCAAGCTGGGCATCGCTGGAGCAGCTTCCGGGTGCCGATGTCCGCGTCATTCCGTTCGCGTCGTCTTTTTGGGAACTCGGCAGGCTAGCTAGCTTAACATGTAGCCTGCTGGGAAGTTATTATTTTATGAAGGCCCTGGGGCCAGGAATTACCGTCAAGGAGAGCCTCTGCCAGACACTTAATTCAATTAATTTATCCACTTTCCTAATATGTATAAGCAATATCAATAGGACTTGTGTTATGCTGCGATGCGGCGCATTTTTTGTGCAGTTTTTATTGTGAATAGCAGGATTTTGACTGCTTCTAAGCTATTTTTACGATAAATTGTTTTCTTTTCTCGAGTACCAGACTCACCATCTTAGTAACAAATAGTAACAAATCAGTTCCGTTTTGAATAATGTAGGTATTCACTGATATCCTTGGGGGGGGGGGAAGGATATGTTGGCCCCTCCTTTTCGCTTGGGGGGGGGGCATGACCGGATTGGCTCCCTGGATCCGCCTCTGCCGAGCTGTGCAGCCATTAAAATGGCTACCCGAGGCTTGGCTCCAATCACGGTGTGGTTGCAATATAAAAATGTCGTTTTCCACGACCTATTTTTTTACGGCGCTTCGCGGCGTCACATCGGTGGTCATCGGCATAGCGAGGTGTCATAACCAAGCCATCATCGGACTGGAGATTAACGTACACAAATGTAGGATTATGTGGATGGGCTCATTTCGAGACAGGAGAGACCCTATGCGCGGTATCAAAGCGTTTTCAAAAGTAAAGATACTGTGGGTGTGGTTCAGCGCATCAGAGTCCTGCAATGATGACAATGTCACGCCAGAGATTAGTGGGATACAAAGTGCAGTCAATTCATGGTCGCAGCGAAGCCTGGCAATTAAAGGTAGAATCGTTGTCACTAAAACGTTGTTAGCGTCACAGATGATATACGTAGCGGCATGCAGTTCGATCGCACAGGCCGACTTGAAAGAAATTCAAAGCCTAATAATGAAGTTTATATGGCGAGGAAGACCATCCAAAGTGTCTCAAAATACTATATTTCAAGAAATAGGACACGGTGGATTGAATGCGGTTAATGTGACACACTTTTATGCAGCTCTAAGATTAACTTGGATTAAGCGCATCCTCACAAGTACAGAGGCCACTTGGCGCCTGATATTGTAATCTCGATTAGGAGATTTCGATTTAAAGGATGAGCTCAGAATTATTAAGTGTAAAACGTTTCTACAGGTTAAAGATAGGTATTGAGATTAAACGGTATTAAGATTAAAGATAGTTAAAGATCTTACAAGGAAATCATATCAAGCTCAAGCTTTCAGAGGATGTATCAGAGCACAATCACCAACGCGTTGCTAGTTCGGTCCCAGAGTCTATGATACAACGACGATATTAAAATAAGCAATAAGCCAACGTTCATCAGAGGCATGTACCACAAGCTGACATTAAAATTGTCGATGACATCGTTGGTCCTAATGGTAATGCAATGAGGACCAGATTAGACAGAAATATCCTAATGTGAGTAGGGTGCACGCATTTTTGGACGATACTGGGTGTAATGAGCAGGGGCGTAGGAACTCATTTAAAGTGTTGAGGCTGGGCCGGGCACAAATGTCCATTTGAAGTCGATTATTGCGTCATGTCAAGAGCGTCCATAGGCGTAATGTTAAAATCCAAAAATGTGTGGGGGGGGGGCAGTTGCCATCCCTGACCCATAGGCTCCTACGCCTGTGGTAATGAGCGCCATACCAACGGAATGGAAAACGAAAATTCGGGAAGATAACAATTGTATTTTAAACCAATTAGAGCGGGCGGAAATCATGATCGTAGCAAACAAAAAACACATTGAAGCTGCACAATGCAAGTGTCGCCATTTTTATAATAATTTAGTTGAAATTTGTCAGCCAACGGCTGTAAACAGATGGGAATATCATAGCTTTCTGGTCATATCATATCATAGCGTTCGCCCGCAGTGCTGGCGGGAAGTATTCGATACGAAATACCATATAAGTGCACGAATTTAACACGACTACAAGCTGTCATACATTTCAGAGTCATTAATAGGTACATTTCCACAAGGAAGTATTTATGTACCAGAGGCGTCGTTGGGAGTCCGCTGTGTCGTAAATGTTTCGAAGTGGATGACTTTAAGCACTTATTTGAAGAATGTGCAGACGCAAAACCGTTTTGGAATAAAATGCTTACCAAACTCTTATACAAATTGAGATCACCCAGTGACTTTATCACATATCAATCGGTGATACTTGGGTACCCCGTAGCACCGCCAATATTCTGCTGCTAACAAAACAGCATATCGCCACTAGTAAACTAAGTTCCAATGATACGACTCATGAGCCTATAATTGCATGCCTAAGGGAGCTAGTTTCAAGATATGCGCAGTCAGAACTAATTATAGCAAACCAACAAAATAAGTTAGAACAATATAAGTAAAATGGGGCTTAATAATGGACGACAGTGGCAGTATAGCGATTGGATAGTGGTTGCAATGACAGTTGGCACTCAGGGGCGCAGCCAGGGGGGGGGCATTTGGGGCAAAATGCCCCCCCCCGTCGCGGCTGAGAGGGGCCCATCTCGACGCTGAAAGGCAGGTCCATCGTCTCTGACTCGTGGGCCGGTGGGCCCCTCTGCCGGGTTGACCAAAGGGGCCCACTCAAGGTAATCGGTTGACCTGAGGGGGCCCCTTGTGTCGCATGAGGGGCGCTTGTCCGATTTAAGGAGGCCCTTTGCGGTCTGAGGCAAGCCCCTCTGTCTGCTCTGAGGGTCCCTCTTCGGTTCAGTGGTCACTTCTACTGTCTGGGGGGCCTCTGTCGGTTGAGGGCCCCCTGTCAATCTTGATGGGGTCTTATACAGCCTCTATTGGTTTGAGGGGCCTCTCCTCCTGAGGCCCTCTTGTCGTTCTGAGCGCTGAGGGCCCTCAAGTAAGGTCTGGGGGGGGGTGGGCCCTCGGTCGGCCTGAGAGGCCCTTGCATCGGCCTGAGGTACCCTCTGGTCGCGTTTGATGGGGCTGTTTATCGGTTTCTCGAGGGGGCCCTCTTGGCATGATGGCCTTCGTGAGTCTGGGAGGGCCCAATATCTTGGAAATGGAGGGCTCTTCTGGGTCCCTCGAGGGTTTCTCGGCCAGCTTGAGAGGCCCTTTCTACACACACGGCCGGGTACCACTACTGTCAGCACTTGAAAGGGGCCCTCTGTCGGCCTGCAGGACCCTCTTGATGGGTCCGAGTATGCTCTCTGATGGCCTTGAGGCCGGTAACCTCGGCTTATTGTGTCTGAGAAGCCCTTTCGATTCCGACCCGACGGGCCCTTTAGTTGACCTTGAAGGGTGGGCGTCTATGTATTGGTCTGTAGGGGCTCCTTTGTTCTCCAAATCACAAAATAGTCAAACTTTGACCGAGGTTATTGTGGCCGGAAAATATTTATCTCCGTGAAAGTGTACGTTTGTAGGGTAGGATAAAAGACATGATCGTATGGTAGCACACACGCTTCGCATGTACTGATGATACTTTTTTAACTATGCCTCATGAAGATGTCTACGTTCAGATTGCAGACAATGTAAGGGCATGCACTTTGTGTCATTGTGTAAGTTTGTGCTTAGACCTGTGTTTGAAGTTGAGCCAGTGAGAGCGTGTGTTGGTGAGTCTCAGTGCAGCACCTCATTTGCCCGCTCTGATGTGCCGAGCAGTTTGATGCTTTATGCTTATTGTGACATTAGCATTGAGAGATGATTTAAACACAAGTTTGTGTAACTGTATTGTGTTGTATGTGGGAGTTCTCGACCATACGTGTCCTATGTGTTTGTAAATATCCCCTCCTCGTGGTCTCCCTCTTTGCGATGTTGTTCTATTTTTACGGGAATCTACCGTCACCATCGTTTTTGCGATATCCTCGTGTTAGTACTATTGACTCCATGTGTGTCAATTCAAATGTCTCGTCTACTCGCTGGTTCCGTATGGTATAGGTAAGCACACAAAACGCTGTATGGGTCCGTAAATATAACATAATAAGTTGAATATAAATCCGCCTCCCCTACCCCGTACTCCAAGAAAAGTTGATTTGGTCCCATCGATTATCATTTCTTGAGAAAGTCAACTAAATTGGCGAGTTTCTCTTAATCTTGATACTCTAGTCCACAGTATATGGCGTAATTATCGTGTCCTCCCCGTTCTGAAGACCTTGACTTGACTGGGCTGTATGGCCGAACAGTAAGTATCACATGGAGTGGGGAGTGGTCTCTAATGAAGTGAAACTTTTTTTTTTGGGGGGGGCATCAGCGAATGTAGGGGGCCCACTTTCGGTCAAAGTTCGGTGTGCCCCCCCCCGTCGCAAAATCCTGGCTGCGCCCCTGTTGGCACTCGGCGCGGCATAAAGCTCGGTGGATAAGTATAGTTTGAGTTGTCGGCACCGTGTAAACGGGATATGTGAAGGTACTGCTGGCATTGGGTTGAGTGCATGTGTTATGATTGGATGACTATGTTGGATATGTGTTGGTTGTGTGTGTCATTATATTAAAACATGTCTTGTACTAATAAACCGCAGGCGGAAACCAGAAAAACGAAGCCATCGTCTTAATTTTGGTTCGTTGTAACAGGGGGGTGACACTACTTGAGCGCCCTATAGGACGCCTTATCGGAGCCGAAAAGACTCGTTGTGACGTCACGGAGTCCTTGGCTCGCGGGAGGCCGGGTTGCCGGCGCTGACGACGTCCTGCCCGGCAATTAATGACACGGCTTCCCGCTGTGCAAAAGTGCCGCGCATGCCGGCGGCGCATAATATGCCCAATGGCAAAGGGAACGTAGCACAGAGGAGAGGGGTCCATTATGGTCCCTAGGTACCCCTTGGGACATGTTGGGGCGCCCTTGGGATTTGGACAAAACTTATTGTTTAAGAACCGCTGTTCCGAGGTCCCCTCAGACCTTGGCAAACGCCATCTTAGAAACAAAACGAGTGTGCTGTTCTGCAGCCTATTTCAGGACTTACTCGCACTCTCATGTCTGGAAAAGGCTCTCAGGCAGGCCCAGGGCCCCCACCAAAGCTAGCCAAGGTCTCCCCTTACAAGCACGGCTCGAGGGGCCCCTCGAGCTGGCCAAGACCCCTCAAAGCTGGCCAAGATGGCCCTCCTTTCACAGTTGGCTTTAGGAGCCCCCTATGAGCGGTAAGGGCCCCTCAAGACTGAAAAGGGCCCTCTTACGATGGCCCCTCGAGCTGGCTGAGGGCCCCTCGTGCTGACCAAGGGCCCTCTCAAGCTATTCGAGGGCCCCCTCGAGCTTGCCAAGGGCCCCTCGACCTGGCCAAGGGCCCCCTCAAGCTTGCCAAGGGCCCCCTCGAGCTTGCCAAGGGCCTTCTCAAGTTGGCTGAGGGCCCTCTCAAGCTGGCTGAGGGCCCCCTCAAGTCGGTGGAGGGCCCCTTAAGGTGGCTGAGGGCTCCATCAAGCTGGTCGAGGGCCCCCTCAAGCTGGTCAAGGGCTGAGGCCGAGGGCCGAGGGCCCCCATGGTGGCTGAAGGCCCCCTCGAGCTGACCAAGGGCCCCCCTCAAGCTGGCTGAGACCCCCCAAGCCGTCCGAAGGCCCTCTGAAGATGGCCGAGGGGCCCTCAAGGTGGCTGAAGGCCCCTCGAACTAGCCAAGGGCCCTCATAAGCGGGCCGAGGGACCCTCAAGGTAGCTGGGAGGCCCTCGGCCAGTTTCCCTCACCCTCTCCAGAAGTTTCGGTGGGGTTCAACTGCAGGACATGTAGCTCGGATCCCAGAAGGCTCAAATTGGAATCAAGGTCAATGACAACGTTAAAGGGACACTGCCTACTTCCGGCATGATATCGCAAAAAAACAGGCTTAAACAGACTAAGGATACCCCACTTCCACTGATATTTAATTGATCAGTTAAACTCTTATCCAAAAAGCGCAAATAACAAAAAAAACAATCATTAATTTCATTACTGTTTAAGGAAATCTAAAAAACTGTTTACGATGTCATACACAGCCCACTAACGTACATGGAAAGCGTTTTGCTCAAGTTTACAATAGTAGATCACAGAGAAGGGATATCAACTTGAAACTGACCAACCGGTCAACTGACGCTGGTATTGCAATTGGATGAGACGCCGATGCGCTGGCTATAACATGTTGTGTTCCTGGCTTAAACTGAATTTACCGCATCTGCCGCATTTGAGCGTTGCCATTGGAAACCGTGAATCATTACTCTTTTCCGATTTGGGTATCTACGCGAATCGGAGGACCAAGGATAAGAAAAACCTCGGTCAGGGAAAGAACTTTCATTAATGCTGGGAACAAAATTCCTTCGTAAAAGCTAAAAAAAACTTTCTTAGCATTAACTTTCCTTCATTTTGCATGAACTTTCCTTCATGCCTATGCATTTTTGGTAAGTACTGTGGTGTCGACTCGAGCACCTCAATTTGGCTGGAAAAACTGAACTTGAACAGCGATATGGGCGACTGGGCCTGCGAATTAAAAAAAAACGGGACTTAATGGTGCTTATCAAAATCGGCTGTTCTTTAAACATTATCAAATTTTTACTTTGAAGTGGACAGTGTCCCTTTAACAGAAACACACTACTACATATGTGCGGTTGTAACTCTATGCGTCCGGATCCCTCTCTATTGCCTGAAGCCTGTTTGGTTTTGTTTGGCTATCAAAAACGTTCGAAAATAGCCTGAGATCCACTTCTGGATCTCCCTTGAACCTCGGATCCATATTCCTCGAAGGATCTTTGGGCCATTTTCGCGGGTGTTCTGAACATTCGATTGACGAACAATTCTTTTTGTCTACCATGGAAAAAGTAAGCCCACGGACGCGATAGTTTGCACATTGTGCGAAGCGCCCTATAGTATATCACACCGTCGCCACAATACTCATTTTAAGGCCAAAAGCGCCTGGAGGCAGGGTGCTATAGGGGACATGTGTGCGTGGTCAAGAGCTGACGCCTTTTGAGCCCGCGCCGCGCCAATGACAAATATAACACCGCGAGCGCGCCTGCCGCAGGAGCTGTCTTGTGCCCTCACGGGTGACGTCATCTGGCGGTCCGTCGTGTTCAAGGTCAAATGGCTCGTGTCCTTACCTGGTTATAAGGCCTTGGTTGTAACGCTGAATTGAATGAAGAGCATTTTCAGCCACTTATCCTCTACAAGGCACACCGCCTATATTTATGTGTTCATCAGGCAAACTCGTAAAGAATTCGCGCCGCCTCACGGTGCTAAATAACTTAAGTAGGTGCCTACTATAACATGGAAATTCACATTACAATGTTGCAAAGGCTTCCTCTTGGCAGGGCCTCCTGTAAAATATTTTCACTGGGGGGCCACGTCATTTTTTAGGGTTCATTTTTTTAGGTGAAGTGGTTGAAGAAGGTGAAGGAGGTCACAAGATACCACCAAAAGTCAAATTTCGTCTATATAATGCTAAAACCGTCCGTAAAACCGCTAAAACCTTAAAACCGTAAATATAATGCCCATGCTAAAACCGTCTATATCTCGATAACTAAAAAAGTTAACGTTACGTCTTAAAAGCGTTCGAAAGTTAACCCGCGCACTGCAGGGGGTTCGCGCCGAACACGAACTGCAGGGGGGATTTGATATTTCCTGGCTCCTCCTCCGTGAGATGCTCCAAAACCTTACCGCAAACGTAGCGACAAGCGGAAAGTATCTGGCATTAGATAGCTCTAGGTAATGCTCTATCAAGTAGTATCAGGTCTGTTTTCTTTGTGGCATCTAGGTCACAATTTGATATAGGTCATCTCCTGTTGGCACTCAAAGGTCAGATTTTTCCTCGGTTTAGGACCCTTTTTAGGACTCTTTTTTTCCAGAAACCCCAATTATCTCGTGGACTTGTAAGCTAGGAGCAATACGATTAGAGATGTACAAATTCGATAGCCATTGAAATTTTGAACACGCATTGTATGTCCTCAAAATTTGTTCTTCAAAGAATCAATTATGTTTAGGGCTCCAGAGTCTATGATAAGGTCAAAACATACTGTTTTTTAGCAAAACAGTTTTTCTGTGAATATGTCTTGTCACCGGAAGAGAAATGTGATAGGGTAAACATTTTGACGCTATCGTGTTTGTTATTGATGCGCTTTGGAAACATATTTATTACGGTGACCTGGTAAGGTCAACTTTAAAGATTTGAGTCCTTAAGGTCAAGGTGTTCATTTGGACCCTCATGTTTAGTCAGTTGCATTTTTATGGGGCTCGATCTGCGGCCAGACTAGACGCACACATTGGTTGTCAACTAATTCGTCTCTATCTCTTTTCTATCAATTATATGTTAGTACAAATCGATTGCTGATGACCTCAGATGACCTCAGATGTTATCCTTTGTTTAGAAGATCATTATCTTTTGTTACAACAATTGCACCTTGCATCATTTTATAATAGCTAAAATAGCATATTATTCTGAAAGAATTAGCCTGATCCAATGCTTAATATTTTTATGAAAAGGGAAAACATTTTGTTTATTTTCCTATTTACTTTAATGGGTGACGGTCATGGAAATTGACCCTTGACCTTTGTGTCACCGATATAACGAAAATCTGAGATTATTATCGAATTTGTAGTTACTGATATTCTTCATGAATATTTTGTGTTAATCCTGCAAGTTTCAAAACTCTTTCGAAAAAAGATCTGGCTTTGTGCACGATACGCAATCTCATTTTTTGTGAAGGTGAGGTCACGCGACATTGATACTTGTGATCTCTGATCCTGAGATACCTCAAGTTCATATACCTTTTTACAAAGTGTGTGGGTAACTTGATGCCCATATTAGTGTTATTTGTGTTTGTTTACGAAATATTTTTTGGTCGGTGCTTGCGCGTGCTCTCTCGTCCGTTTCTTTCTCTTCTTATCTCCTGATATAATTATACTTTGCAAAAGAGAGGGGAGGACGGAGAGAAAATACACCACCCCTCCCCTTGCAGTGTGCGTGCTGTGAGTTAATGGTGTTAATTACGAGCGGAGCGCGAAGCGCGGAGGGCGAGTCCTCATGAGATATCGGAGTGGATTTTCTTCACATTATAAGCGGCCGACCCGGCCGGGCCCGCCGGGCCGGCCTCTTGAGCCGGCGACGACTGGATCAGAAGCTTACTATCTTTTGAACCCCGCATCCGATTGACAAGCGGTTCTTCGCCGATCATGAGTAAGCCCCATTTTGCAATGATCATATTATTGATTATTTTGTGCCATGTTTTTTTTATCACTGTGATGGGTCAGCACGGCGAAACCGTGACACGTTGCCGCGTCAGGGGTGTCAGAAAGTATGTATCTGCTGTAGCCTGAAGAAACGGCATGGACCTATAAAGCCTAAAATTGGGTGAGGGCTGGAGAGACCACCACCTCTGCAATGAGTTGCCACAAGTCTAACTTGTGGGTCACGCTGCACGTGCGCACGGTGCACCCCTGTTCCAGTCCCGAAAATTACCAACGAAACATTCGTTGCAATACGCGGACCTATATCCCGGCAACCAAAAGTCGCCAAAGACAAACGAATCAAACACAGATGCGTAGAAAACGATTCGCCCGGGCTATGCACTATGTAGTCGATCAGGTCGGTGCGCGTTGGTACTGTGTTGCGCAAAGTTTAACTGGCCGTATACAAGCGCAAATCATTAGTTTTATGACTCTTCACAAGTAAAAATCAGTGCTCAGTCGATCCTATGGGACGTGAAGCGATGAAAACCCAAACACAATATGCGTATAGACCAATGTACCGTCTCTTAAAATGCATTCAAAAAATTTAGGGTTGTGCTATGTCTGAGTTTTCACTGTTAAAATATGTCTGTAATATTTATTATTGACGGATTTATATAGATTTCCTTAATCAACACCGCCGTAGCTTTCAAAACCAAAGGGTGCTAGGACGTCATAAAAATGATGCGGGATGTAAAGCGCAAAATCAAATCCATCTAATGACCCACCCAAAATAAAATTTTTGCCTACAAACATGAAGCTTATAATTGCAAATTTAAAAATAAAACGCTTCAAAAACCTATTTAGTGTTTAAAGTATCGCGTTTAGTTCGGATCTTATTTGCCGACGGCACAAACAACACAGCGAAAATAATTCAAATGCATGCTTTTGCACAAGACGAAACCTCCGTTGGACGGGTGAAAACAATGACGCGGATTTATTCGGACTCGCTCGTCCTTCGCCGTTTAAGGCGTCTTACTGGTCTTATGTCACTGCAGTCGCATGAAAATTTGACTGAAGTCAGTAGTGAGGTTAGGATATTCCATTAAGTTTGAAACATTCTAAAATCGCCAAATTATTTTAAAGAAATCATTTTTGATAGCATTATGAAAACACATATTTCACCATTGTGTTTGTCTCATCGATATGCATCACATGATATTATCATCGGACATCGAAAATACATGGCATACGTATTAGATAAGCATACTTATTAGCTAAAACAAAACTCATTTTGTCTTTGGAAGTCATAAGCTGGTTAGTTTTAAAGACACGACTTCCAGTCCTTAACGCACATTCACCGTGCAAGTCACCATCATTTATCTTGAGGTTTTTGAAGTTTTCATAAGTTTATATTTTTAATGAATTGTTTCTTTTTCGGAGCTTAATATAAACAGAAATTCGAAAATCAAAGATAGTTGATTGTATGGCTGGTCTGTCGTATTTATTCGACATATCAACATTTAAAGGGACACTGCCACCTTCCAAAAAGTTCTCAAATGTACGCCGTTTGTGGTGCACAATATGAAGTAATTGCATTGCTGAACCACGGATTATGACATCTGTTTCTCACAAAACATTGCTCAATTTCCATGAAAAATGCATTTAATATTTGGGCTGATGAACGTCAATATGAATGGAATTGTTGGGAAAATTAAAACCTTCAAGCAAGCATAAGTATGACTTAGTGTATGGCTAATGTATGCCAAACGTAAAAACAAGGTCGACTGAATCCAAATTTAGTAAAGAGAGACGAGACATCGAATCAGAGGTTCCCAATTCAAAATACATTTGGGGACTAAGGAATGTTACAGATTGTCAAAATCAAACTCGAATTTCTCTGATTCGACCTCAGTGGTTGTTTTCACTTTACCCCATACATAATTGCCAATGCCAAGGCAGCCAAAATGGCTATCTCAACTCAAATATAATGTTAAGGTGGCAGTGTCCCTTTAATTGAGAGCGCCCTTGCCAGGCCTGAGATGCCACTAGCGGATCCAAAACTGCCAAAAGTTGGTAATAGCCGCTTTCACGATTGATTATTTTGCACGAAATGTTTTATAACATTTTAAAATGTTTTACAATGTTTTAGTTGTAGCCGTTTTCACGACAGACTAATTTGCGAGAAATGTTTTGACCCTCATCCTACGGTCCCGTGACCCGGAGGGCGAGGGTTAAAACTTTTTTTTTTCGTGAATTAGTCCATCGTGAAAACGGCTACTACTAAAACATTTTAAAACATTAAAAACACAAAACATTTCGCGCAAAATAATCCATCGTGAAAACGGCTTAGCCGTTTTCACGAAGGATTTATTTTTACCCGGTAGTACCCAGTAGCACCCGGTAATATTTCGTGCGTTTTGGGTAATTGAGTCTAGGAACACGGCTTTTCCCAGATATTTTTGGGATCAGTTGAAACTTTATGAATTCATGTACTATTGGTTCCAAAATAAGCGTCCCGCTGGGTTGGCCGGCACAGCAGTGTAAGGGAGTATACCGCCTTGGGAAAATGATTAGAAATGATGGAGATGAGAGCCACTCACCTGGGCACTCATTTTCATCAATACACATACTTTTCCCAAGGCGGTATATTGCCTTTAACTGCGCGCTGTGCCGGCCAACCCAGCGGGACGCCTTTTTGGAACCAATAGTACAATTATCTGCTCTTACAATGCAAAATTTCCCGTTAGTTTTCTTTACATAATCAAGTTCACGAACAAATATTACCGGGTACTAACGGGTAAAAATAAATCCTTCGTGAAAACGGCTAATAGTTGCAGATAACAAAAAGTTTTACACAATTAAAAAACTAATATGATTTGGGTATAGTTTGTACATTAAGGACTGAGGTAAAATAAACCTGTCCTCATACAAGGTGTTTAAATTGTATTTCATATCAGTAAATGCGTAAGTTTCGATCGAATTTCACTCGTTTTGGGGCATGACCCCCACGTCTTCAAACCAGTAACTACACCAAGCGCGATTAATTATCGAGTGCATAGAACCATGTACAATTATATATGATCCTGGCAGAAACAATAAGCTAAATCGACGATGGATTTAATTTTCGCGTTGAATGAAATCATCTGAATGACATTGTATTGATTAAAAAACAAACAAAAATAATACAGAAGTAATTGACTCCGCCAGTGGTCTCATGCAGCCAGCGCGAGCGGGCCGCTCTCTATCGCTGGTGGACCGTTCTCGGGTGGACTGGCGGCTGGGTAGGCGACTCGCGAGTGGACGGTTCTCTATCGCAAGGAGACGTAAAAGGTATGCGACTAAATATTGTCCATGACCTGAAATTGCACGATTGCATACTGGGCTCAAGACTTGCGCAATGCGTAATGCGCATCAACACTCGCTTAGTACATATTCGCGGTAGGTACGAAAGGGCGCCATGCAACCATGGGTCCTGATCTTAGAAAGTTATTAAATCCGAACATTTATACTAAATTCATTTATTAAAATTATGAAAAATATATCTCATTTGGCGTGAAAGCAAACACGTCTACCCTGTAGCTAAGTGAGAGAGCGCCTGACTTGCTGACCTATCCGGTGTGGCAAGCCTGGTTCGAGTCGCTTTCGCGGCTCCTATTTGCTCCTGACTGTGATGGCCTGCGGCCGGTGGCAGCGGTCGCACTCAAGGCCAGGTGACTTCAGTGAGCGGGGCGGACCGTGTCCAGGTATATCGGACACGTACAACTTTCGCCTTTAAATTATGTCAGCCAACAGTAACTGCGCGATCGGGTGGTGAGGTCAGAACTTGCGCAACAAGCTCTGCTTAGCGCGGATCCTGACCTCGGAAAGCCATCCATACAAAGCATTCGGACCAAACGTATATACAAAATCCTTAAAGACTCTGGTCATGCACTACCTAGAAGGAATATCGTTAGATATCTACGTTCTATACTTGAGTATATATTTTACTTGCCTTTTGGGGGCCAAATCATGTTTTCAGGACCTTTGGAAAATGCCCCTTTTTCCCCGTAGATCCGCCCCTGAATACCCACACATAATTATCCAATATTTCCACCACAAACAATGCATGGATGATAAGTGTCAAGAACGAACAGATAGAAGACACCCACCTAAACCGAAGCCACTTAGCTAAACCCACCCACCGCGTAAGCTGGAGTTTCCCACATTGCGTCACCGAACAAGAAGCCATGTCAGCCGATAGTGGTGCACTATCTATTTAGACATTAAACATTAAGTCATGCCGTCTGGCGACGATTCACGCCGCACGTGGTCAGCGAGGTCTGCTGTTCACTGACGCATGCGATCACTGATAACCACTGACCACTGATGACCACTGAGACTGACCACTGATGACCACTGAGATTGACCACTAATGATCACTGGCCGTTGATGACCAACTGACCACTATTTGACCACTGCCGTGATGCACTCTGACCACCAATGACCACTGGGCTGATGACCACTGCCATGAGTGACCACTGCCCGTTGATGACACTGCACTGATGACACCGGCCGCTGATGACTACTGAAACCTACTAATGGCTCACTGACCGTTGATGACCACTGACTCACTGATGACACAACTGGCCGTTGATGACCACTGACCATGATACCACTGGCCGCTGATGCTATTGACCACTAATGAACCACTGGCCGCTGATGAGCACTGAACCTTGATGACCATGGCCGCTTGACTGATACTGACCGTCCTAATGACCAATGGCCGCGAACTGACCACTGACCACTAATGGCCCGACGCTTTGATGACCACTGCCTAATGACCACTGACAGTTGATTGACCACGACCATTAATGACCACTTGACCGTTGATGACTTCTGAACACTAATGAACACTGCCCGCGTATGACAACTGACCACTCAATGGCCACTGAACCGTTGATGACCATGACACTAATGACCACTGACCAACTAATGACCACCGGCCGCTGATGACTACTGACCACATAATGACACTGGCCGCTGATGACCACTGCCCACTATGGCCACTGACCGTTTGGATGACCACTGCCACATGACCACTGACCGTTGATGACGCACTGCATTAATGAACAACTGACCGTTGATGATACTTGACTCACTAATGACCACTGGCGCTGATGACACTGACACTAATGGCCACTGACCGTTTGATGACCATGACCACTAGACCACTGACGTTGATGACCACTGATCTTAATGACCACTGACCGTTGATGCACTACTGACCACTAATGACACGGCCGCTGTATGACACTGACCATACCCATGGCACTACCTTGATGTACCACTGACTCATTCAATGACCCTGACCGTGATGATACTGCCATAATGAACCGCCGCTGATGATCTTGACTGACCGCTAATGACCAACTGGCCGCTGATGACCACTGACCACTAATGGCACTGACCGTTGATGACCACTGACCACTATGAACACTGACCGTTGATGACCACTGACATTAATGACCATGACCGTGATAGACACTGACGCACTAATGGCCTCCTGACCGTTGATGACCAGACCACTAATGCACTGACCGTTGATGACCACCTGACACTCATGACCATGCCGTTGCAGACCACTGACCATAATAGACCACGGCGCTGATGACCTACTGACCACTAATGGCCACTGACGTTGATGACCACTGTACCACTAATGGCCACTGACGTTGATGACCACTGACCTAACAATGACCACTGACCGTTGACTGATACTGAACTATAGACACTGGGCCGCTGATGACCACTGACCACTAATGGCCACTGACCGTTGATGCCGCACGACACAATGACCACTGACCGTTGATGACCACTGACCACTAATGACCACTGACCGTTGATGACAACTGCACTAATGACCACTTGAACCGTTGCATGCTACTGACGCACTGATACCCTGGCCGCTGATGACCACTGCCACTAATGGCCACTGACCGTTGATGACCACTGACCAACTATGGCCACTGACCGTTGAATTGACCACGACATATATGACACTGACCGTTGATAGACATGCCATAATGACACCGGCCGCTGATGATATGACCACTAATGGCCATGGGCCGTAGAGACCACTGACCACTAATGCCATGACCGTTGAATGCTACCTGACACTATGACCACTTGGCCGTGATGACACTGACCACTTAATGGCCACTGACGTTGATGACCACTGACCATAATGACCATGACCGTTGATGACAACTGATCACTCAATGACCACTGACTCCGTTGATGCCTACTGACCCCTAATGGCCACTGACCGTTGATGACCACTGACCACTAATGGCCACTGACCGTTGATGACCACTGACCACTGATGACCGCTGACCAATAATGACCACTGGCCGTTGATGACTACTGACCACTGATGACCACTGTCCGTTGATGACAACTGACCACTAATGGCCACTGACCGTTGATGACCACTGAGTCACTGATGACCACTGACCGTTGATGACCACCGAGTCACTGATGACCACTGACCGTTGATGGCCACTGGCCACTTATTACCACTGGCCGTTAAAGGGAGGTGTTCACCTTTAACATGGGGTTTTGAACTGAGATAGCAGTTTTGTAGAGCCGATCGAAAAATTAGTTATGGCTGAAAAATAAACTCGCAACGTAAAGTAGTTTCGACACAGGATTAGTCTGCATTTCTTCGGGGGGCCCCGACAATCAGCTTCGGTAAGTTGAGGCCCAGACGGGCTCCGGAGGTAGGAAACTCTCTCTGACCACGTAGTACTATCACGACGCCTCGTTACATATCCGCTCAGCCGCCCGGGCTTGCGCGTCAACCTTTGCAAGACTGGTACTAGGCGTCTGGCGTAGCCAGAACGCCACCTGCTTCGTACGATTTCTCGTGAAATACAAAGTGAAACTTACTTCTTCTCCACATTATATACATCAACTCTGTCCACCAACTTCCATATTCGTAGTTTTGAGCTAAGATGCACCGTAATGGTTTGAATTTCAAGACAATTTCAAGGTGAACTATATCCTTTACGAACACTGACAACAATGTTCCGACCTGTAGCCTCAAGTGGGAGAGCTGCTGGATTCTGAATCTATCCCGGTAGTGGCGCCGAGTTCGAGTACTCCTCGCGCTCGCTATTTGCTCCTGAACTGGATGGCCTGCGGCCGGTGGCGCGGTCGCGCTCAAGGCAGGTTGAGTAAGTGAGGCGTGGCGGACCATGTCAGTTGACGGTCACGTATCTTCGTCTCTAAATTCTGCCGGCCACAGGACTTGCGCTGAGCGGGTGGTGAGGTCCAGGACCTGCGCAACAAGCTCTGCTTACGTTGCGTCCTGACCTCGAAGCCATCGATGCAAAACGTTTCGGACTATAAGTTTATACAAATGAACACTAGGCCGTTGATGACCACTGACACTGATGACGACTGGGCCAGTCCGTTTAAAGGAAATAGTTCACACTTCAACATGGGTTTTAAACTGAGATAGCGTTTTTGTAGCCCGTGATTGAAAAACCCCTGACTGCAAGTTTTCTGGCTGAAAGGCTCTCCAGCCGAATATTATCTGACTTTTTGTCGAAGGCTTGTAGGCTCAACACAACCTCGGCAGAGGCTATTTGTGGCCTCACACACGTGGGAGGCTATACAGTAATCTTACGCGAACTATACATTCGAATTGATTGGCTGAGCCCCACGTTTACGTGCGAGAGCTACGCATATAGTTTTGATGAAATTAATAATTTACGTCCTTCTGTCCTGAATCGGCGCGATGCATGGTTATTTTTGATATTATGAAAATAAGTTGTATTTGAAAATATAATCAAATTGTGTTTGACAAAAATCCAAGGTGAACTATTTCCTTTAACGGATGTGTTCGGTGAAGTGAAGAGAGTACGGTGAACCACCTGGCTACTGATCCTCAGGCAATTCAAAACCGCCGACAGCGCTTGTTGGTTTAACCCGCGCCCCGCTGGGGGGGGGGCATAATCTGCCACCCTCCCGGATTTTCTCAATAACTTCAAAACCATGGCAGATGCCGACGTGAAACTTGCAGTACCTTATCTTACATAAATTTGACGTCTTCTCCCAAAAATTAGATGAAATTGATAAATAATTTTGGAAGAAAATGACCTTTTGATGACGTCATGTCATGCCATTTTTGGTGGAATTAACGAATGAACGCTTTGAAAAATCGTAAGAAAATGGAGTGTGAAGCAGTAACAAAATAAAAGTTTAACGGTGAGGAATTGCATTGTCTTCAAAACGGCATCTCGGAATTTCTCAAAATGTTGACTTTTTGACCCCCAATTTTTTTCTTCAGAAAAACTACACAAAACCAAAATCAAAATACCGAATATATGTAAGACAACTAAGCAATCAACGAACCGACCAAATTTTCAAAGCAATATTCTGAAATTTTGACTGACTTATGACCCCAAGTGTAAGTAATCATCGACGTAATTTTCAAATAACTTTTTTTACCATTTTTTGACGCAGATAGAGACAAATAAACTGTCGCAGCTATTTTTCTTAGACAAATGAACTATAAAATATCATTTTTGTTAGCAAATTTCATTTCACAATTTGACCTCATATAACCTGACTTTGACCTTTCATGGTGTACTAGATTGTCAAAATCGGCTTCTACTATCGACTACACGTAGTAAACCTCAATAAAACATTGTTGCATGACTTGTAGACCTCTTGCCATCAGTGACCTTTTGTGACCATATTGACCTGACTTTTGCTTAAAGTTTTACTTTGCTTGATGCAGGAGTTTTCATTGTCCTTTTGAGAGCACTTTGTGTTCATTAGTTACAATCTAAGGCTTTGGATAGAAAATGATGGCCAAAAAACTAAAATATCTCCATTTTGACTTTTCCCTGACTTGACCTGACATGTGACCTTATTTCGAAAATTTAACGTATGCTTTGGGTGTGTATCAATGAGACCTTTCGATTGCCGTATTGCGCGTTTCGCTACGATTATTGGTTCAGAAGATAACGAGGGGGGGGGGCAGAATCTGCCCCCCCCCCAGCGGGGTGCGTTCGGCTGGTTACCCCAGCGGGGCGCGGGTTAAGTTATCGCCTTCATTCGCCTTCAATCACGTCACATTAGAGGGTGAAGTGTGCAATGAGTCACTCAGCATCACTGACGGGGGTGCGTTCGGCTGGGTGTATCTCTGAATCACTGACGGGGTGCGTTCGGCTTGGGTGCATCTCTGCATCACTGACGGGGTGCGTTTGGCGGTGTATCTCTGACATCACTGACGGGACTGATGTTCGGCCGGGTGTATCTCTGACATCACTGACGGGGTGCGTTCGGCCGGGTGTATCTCTGACATCACTGACGGGACTGATGTTCGGCTGGGTGCATCTCTGACATCACTGACGGGGTGCGTTCGGCCGGGTGTATCTCTGACATCACTGGGGGGTGCGTTCGGGGCTGGGTGTACTCTGACATCACTGACGGGGTGCGTTTCGGCTGGTGGCATTCTGACATCAGTGGACGGGTTGCGTTCGGCCGGGTGATCTCTGACATCACTGACGGGTGCGTTCGGCTGGGTGTATCCTCTGACATCACTGACGGGGTGCGTTTGGCCGGGTGTATTCTGACATCATTGACGGGTGCGTTCGGCTGGGTGTATCTCTGACTCACTGACGGGGTGCGTTCGGCTTGGGTGCATCTCTGACATCACTGACGGGTTGCGTTCGGCTGGGTGTATCTTGACTCACTGAACGGGGTGCGTTCGGCTGGGTGGCATCTCTGAATCACTGACGGGGTCGTTCGGCCGGGTGTATCTCTGACATCACTGACGGGGTGCGTTTCGGCCGGGTGTATTCTCTGACATCAACTGACGGGACTGATGTTCGGCTGGGTGTATCTCTGAAATCACTGACGGTGCGTTCGCTGGTGCATCTCTGACATACT
Organism: Semibalanus balanoides; assembly: GCA_014673585.1. Classification (NCBI taxonomy): domain Eukaryota; kingdom Metazoa; phylum Arthropoda; class Thecostraca; order Balanomorpha; family Balanidae; genus Semibalanus; species Semibalanus balanoides. Next base: position 204,314 of record VOPJ01014393.1, on the reverse strand, counting down.
GACGGGTGCGTTCCGCTGGGTGTATCTCTGACATCACGTGGCGGGGTGCGTTGGCTGGTGTATCTCTGACATCATCTGACGGGGTGCGTTCGGCTGTGCATCTCTGACATCACTGACGGGGTGGCGTTCGGCCGGGTGATCTCTGACATGCACTGACGGGACTGATGTTCGGCTGGTTGTATCTCTGACATCACTGAGGGTGCGTTCGGCTGGGTGCATCTCTGACAATCAGCTGACGGGTGCGTTCGGCTGGGTGTATCTCTGACACACTGGCGGGTGCGTTCGGCTGGTGTATCTCTGACATCACTGACGGGTGCGTTCGGCCTGGGTGTAATCTCTGACAATCAACTGGCGGGTGCGTTCGGGCTGGGTATTCTGACATCACTGACGGGTGCGTTCGGCTGGTGCATCTCTTGCTCACTGCCGGGTGCGTTCGCCGGTTGTATCTCTGACATCACGGACGGGGTGCGTTCGGCGGGTGTAATCTCTGACATCACTGACGGGGTTGCGTTCGGCTGGGTGTATCTCTGACATCCTGACGGGGTGCGTTCGCGGGTGTAATCTCTGACATCACTGACGGGACTGATGTTCGGCCGGTGTATCTCTGACATCACTGACGGGGGCGTTCGCTGGGTGCATCTCTGACATCACTGACGGGGTGCGTTTCGGGCCGGGTGTATCTCTGACATCACTGACGGGACTGATGTTCGGCTGGGTGCATCTCTGACGTCACTAGACGGGACTGATGTTCGGCTGGGTGTATCTCTGACTACTGGACGGGACTGATGTTCGGCTGGGTGTATCTCTGTCATCACTGGACGGGTGCGTTCGGCCGGGTGATCTCTGACCATCACTGCGGGGTGCGTTCGGCCGGTGTATCTTCTGACATCACTGACGGGACTGCATGTTCGGTCTGGGTGCATCTCTGACGTCACTGACGGGACTGATGTTCGGCTGGGTGTATCTCTGACATCACTGACGCGGACTGGTTCGGCGGGTGCATCTCTGACTATCACTGACGGGGTGCGTTCGCGGGTGTATCTTCTGACATCACTTGACGGGAACTGATGTCGCTGGGTGCATCTCTGACGTTCACTGACGGACTGATGTTCGGCCGGGTGTATCTCTGACATCACTGACGGGCTGGATGTTCGGCTGGGTGCATCTCTGACGTCACTGACGGGCTGATGTTCGGCTTGGTGTATCTCTGACATACTGACGGGACTGATGTTCGGGCTGGGTGTATCTCTGAATCACTGTGACGGAACTGATGTTCGCGCTGGGTGGCATCTCTGACGTCACTGACGGGACTGATGTTCGGCCGGGTGTATTCTGACATCACTGACGGGACTGAATGTTCGGCTGGGTGCATCTCTGAGTCACTGACGGGGACTGATGTTCGGTCTGGGTGTATCTCTGACATCACTGACGGGACTGATGTTCGGCTGGGTGTATCTCTGACATCACTGACGGGACTGATTTCGGCTGGGTTGTATCTCTGACATCATGACGGGGACTGATTTCGGTCTGGGTGCATCTCTGACGTCACTGACGGGACTGATGTTCCGGCCGGGTGGTATCTCTGCATCACTGACGGGACTGATGTTCGGTGGGTGCATCTCTGAACGTCACTGCGGGACTGATGTTCGGCCGGATGTATCTCTGACATCACTTGACGGGACTGATGTTCGGCTGGGTGTATCTCTGACGTCACTGAACGGGACCTGATGTTCGGCCGGGTTGTATCTCGACATCATGACGGGACTGATGGTTTCGGCCGGGTGTATCTCTGACATCAACTGACGGGACTGATGTTCGGCCGGGTGTATCTCTGACATCACTGACGGGACTGATGTTCGGCTGGGTGCACCACTGACATCGCCGCCGGAACGGCCGAATAAATGTGTTACGGCGCCGGGGGACTATCTCCTCACAGGTGCAAAGAGCTGTCACGCCGACACAAAGTTACAGCGGATTTGCATGCGATTCCAACACGGATCGAGCCATTTGATACCTGCCTGTTTTCCTTATATGTCGTACAAATGTCTGCAATGTTGTATATGCACACGACACCTATTGTACGGCTTGGATAGGTCGCTCAACTAGTACCTGGACAGTGAGCTATGTGCTAAATTTCCTCTATGCAAAAACAACCAAACAGAAAAGTTAGCACCTTGGACAGTTCGGCGAGTTCGCGGAATGAGACCTGTCAGCTATGATGTCAGCGTCGTGTGTCGTTTGACCTAAGTGTCGTGACCTCAGTGTCGTGCGGGGTCAGTGAAGGTGGCAGTGGCGGCACGACCGAAGCTCGGTGGCAGTGCCGCGCACGACCGGCTCGGTAGCCGCGCAGATCACTACCAACGCGGCCCCGCTCCTCTTGCTTGCTTCATAATATACACTGTCTGAACGAGTGAGGGTTTGTCTTACCACTGGCGGATCAAGGGGGGGGCAAAGTTGTCATGCCCCCCAGCCGCCTTAAATTGGCGCAAAGTTGACACATTTCCTGATCTATAATGAAATTTAAGCAACTTTTACAAAGGAAAGTTGTTTTAAAATTAGCTACCCATGCATAAACAAGCAAAATCCGATGAGTTTTCATAATTGCGTGAGACTTTTTGGGGTTTGACCCCCCAGACCACCAGTACCCCTTCCCCCAAACTACCGTTCTGGATCTGCCAATGCTGTCTACAATCTAAATGTGCATTAGGGTGACAATCTTATACATGGTGAAAAATAAAGTTTCGAATTTGTATCGGGACGCCCCCGCAAAATGTTATCATAATGATCAAAGCCACGTACACAAAATTTCATTGAAAATAATAATATTTAGAGGATGCGCAATGGCTTTAAAGATTATACGGTCCCTCCACTAGCCCGCCATTGGCTGTGAGGCGCGTAACGCTCCCCTGATTAATTTTCGTAATAACTCAACAACCGATAGCTCTATCAACGTGAAACTTTGGTTACTTCTTTCTACATTGCTTTAATGTCTTTTTGTGAAATAACGTAAGCAATTTCGTCGAAAATTTCAGTTTAGCAAATTTAGATGTTTTTGCGGTCATTTCTCAAAAAATAATGTACTAATTTTTATTTTATGGGTAATACAAAATCAAATTATCAAAAAAATCCGAGTAGCCATGTTTTTAATCCCCCTTTGGGGCCCCTTTAAAATTTCCCCTCTCTCGGACTTTTTATTTCATTTTCTCAAAAGATGGCCTTTGTGGCGGTCCTGTTAATGTTAAGCTGATTTTGGTGCGAAACTCGTGAGTAGTGACGTCACTAAATTCCGCCTATAACTAGAATTTCGTCAGACAAAACTCCTTATAAATTTCACAAAGACGTTAAATCAATTGGAAGAAGGTAAGCGAAAGTTTCAGTTGAATAGCGTTATCGATTGATGAGTTTATTCGAAATCCATCAGGCGTTTAATTACGCCCCCAGTCATGGCGGGGCTATGAGGGGCGTGTAATTTTTGGAAGCCATTTGCGCTACCTCTAAATTTAATATTTTCCAAATAATTTACATGTGATGCTTTTGTTAGTAGCAATCAACATTTTGCGGGGGCGTCCCAATACCAATTCCAAATTTCGCAAATCATTGTCACCCTAATGTGCATAGGCACTTCTGAGTTAAATAGGCACTCGACACACTTACGGCTGTTGCCGGAAGAACCGCGTTAAATTTGTTATTGTGTGTTTGTTATGCCATGTTGTACAGTCTCTCTTGAAAGTATCTGTGCACTGCGATGGGGGCGCCACCCACCCGACCGCGGTTGGGTGGAAAAGTTTGAGAGTCACTGAGTGTCTGACCCAACTAGGGATCGTGGAACGCGAGGGGAGCCGAGCGAGCTGTCAAGGAGGTTCCGAGAATCACATGCCCCGGGCCCACAGTGCTTTGCTGATGCACGATTATTTACTGTGCTCGACAGATCACTTGGGACCCCAATGTTCGGCTATTTATTGTAAAGGCGTCAACTGGCATATACGTATTTCACGCATATTAATTAATGCACGCAATTTTACGCAATTTATATCACTCACTCACTCACTCACCCACTCACCCACTCACTCACTCACTCAATCAATCAATCAATCACTCACTCACTCACTCACTCAATCACTCAATCACTCACTCACTCACTCACTCACTCACTCACTCACTCACTCACTCACTCACTCACTCACTCACTCACTTACTCTCGCATTCACTCACTCACTTACTCTCGCACTCACTCACTTTCGTCCTCTCGATCTCACTAACTCATTCTCGCTCTCACTCTCACTCACTCTCGCACACTCAATATCGCTGACACTCACTCACTCTCGCTCTCACGCACTCGCCAACTCTTGCTCTCACTCACTCACTCACTCACTCACTCACTCACTCACTCACTCACTCACTCACTCTTGCACTACTTTCGCACTCACTCACTCCTATCGCTCTCACTCACTCACTCCGCATCACTCACTCCTATCACACTCTTCGCACTCTCTCGCACATTCATTTCTCACTCCACTCAGTCTCTTGATCACTAACTCACTTCACTCACTCACTCCTTCACCACTCACTCACTCACGCACTCACTCACTCACTCACTCACTCACTCACTCACTCACTCACTCACTCACTCACTCACTCTCGCACTCTCGCACACACTCACTATCGTTCTCACTCTCGCACTCTCACACTCGCTTTCGCACTCACTTTTGCATTCACTCTCACAATCTCGCACTCACTCACTCACTCTCTCACTCACTCACTCACTCTAACACTCACTCACTCTCACACTGTAGCGCTCACTCTCGCACTCTTGCACTCACTCTTGCACTCACTCTCGCACTCACTCCTGCACTCACTCACTCACTCACTCTCGCACTCACTCCCGCACTCACTCACTCACTCACTCACTCACTCACTCACTCACTCTCGCAGTCACTCTCGCTCTCCCTCCCGCACTCGCTCTCGCTCTCACTCTTGCACTCGCTCTCGCTTTCTAACAGATACATGTGGGCTAGGAGCTGAAAAGTTGCGGCTCTAACCATCATCTCGCGCTGTGGCCCGAAACACGACAGAGCTTTACTAACGGCGAGTGTCATGGCGGGCGTCGGATTGGGTCGGTAAGTGAGGGGGGGGTGACACGACCTTTGACAGGTCGGTGAGCTGCCCGGCCGCGGATACACAGGGGCCTTCAAACCGGCTTGGGTAGTTCGCCGGATCGCCGCAACCCATGCACAGATACTTTCAAGAGAGACTGTACAGTTGTACACGGTGCGGGTCTCCAAGCTGAACGCGGACTCTCCATCGTGGCGGAGCTGTTTCTAGTTGTGATGAGCTCTAGACACAAACAGAGCAGGGATGTTGTCACAAACAGAGCAGGGTTCGTGTCGCAAACAGTGTAGGGTTCCTGTCACAAACAGAGCAGTGGTGGTGTGTCGTAATCTCCATGGCGATATTGCTTGAGGGCCAGAGATCGGGCGAGGGAAGGCCGACATTTTTTTCTGGAAGTGTTGTGCGTTGGCTTACCGCTCTTCCTCTTGTTGTCTTTTTATCCGAAGGCTTAAACTAACATATATTGTTAGTAATAATAAGACGAATTCTTATTATCATCACTATCATGATGATCATCAAAATTATCTTCATTTGATCACCATTGTGGCATCGTTCGGGTTAAAATCATAATCATTATCCATTGTCCAAAATCAGGCATCACAGCTCCCTGGAAACACTGCATTCAACCCGCATATTACACATATCATATCGTATCTGTCCCCTTTTGGTGGTCACGAGCACTTGCGTGATGGATGTGGAAGCCACACATTTTTCTGGATCTATTTTGCATTGTTTCCCATCCATTTGCACACAACAAAACATCCACCCGCTTCCAATCACATGCCATCTGGCATGATAGTCGTTTGAGGTAGGTATACACAAGTAATAAGCAAAAATGATGTGCGGCCAATGTTGGCTGTCTGTTTGCGGATGTCTGATGTGAAGTGAGCCGGTTTAACACCAGTGTTCTGTCTTAATCCCTTCGTCAGTCTGCCCATTAAGTTGGCCGCATCCAGACGTTGACACGGTTGTTGACGTGACAGTACAAACCGTGCCATGCTGCACAGTTTTCCGCCGGCCGGCGTGTCTGTTCGCCCGTCTGCCGTTCGGGCCCGGCCCGGCCCACCAGCCATGGTCCCCGGCCCACCAGCCATGGCCCCGGCCCACCAGCCATGGCCCCGGCCCACCAGCCATGGCCCCGGCCCACCAGCCATGGCCCCGGGTCACCGGCCATGGCGTGCCGCCGAGCCCGGGGAGCGATCACCACGGCCACGACTACCCGCTGTTTGCTTAAGGACCGTGAGCGCGGGCGGCGCGGGCCGAATTTAGCTCGGCTTCCGCGTGGCCGTCTATTCGGGGAGATCCGCTCTGAAAACTCTCCGTGAACGGTGCGCGGCTGGCACCGTGCCGCGCCATGACTTCAGTCCGTAGTGACGACCACGCTCCGGGATTATCCGCCGCCGTAACCGTCCCGCCCTCGTTCCGGCAGAGTCTGCTGGCGTCCGTCGGTCGCCCCTCGGACGCACGCTGGACGGCCCCGCCGGCGCCGCGTCGGTTCCGTCTCGACGATAGGCGCCGGGTTAGCCGGTACGATGGCGCGTCGGAGCGGGGTACGTCCAGTGTCCGGTCCGACCGCGCCCGCCCCCCTCTTCCCGCCGCAACTGACAGCAACGCAAACACACACACGGGCAGACACGGACAGACAGACGGCCGGCTCCGGATCCCTCCCGGAACAGCTGGGCGCCGCTAAGGTGTTCGGTCTCGGCGGATAAGCCCCGAGATCTCGGCTGCGGCGAGGAGGAAGATAAACAGCGCAGTAGCGGCTGCGGAAGGTCGGATGCTGACCAGCTGAGGCTCAGCTGTCAGAGCTCGGTGCAGTGCGGTGGCTGTGGGCTCCTGTGGACCGGACGTCCGGCTCGCTCATTGGCAGACGCAGGGGTGATGTTCTTGGGAACCCTATGGCGTAATCGCTAATCAGTTGCACGCACGCTGCTCTCGTAAATACAGTTTGCTCGGTTTATGAATGCTTGATGAGGATAGGAACCAATTTATCGCGTTTGGCTTCCGTGGGCTGCTGGCCAGGAGTTCATTTGACGAACTGTCCCGGTGGCTGATGAGCAAATATCGTAGCAAAGTAACTGGAATAAGTTAATGAGATTGTTTTTTAACAGTTGTCATAAAACTTAACGTAAATCCCGATGTGTATACCTACACTATACAGGTTAAATTTGTTTTAACAATGTTGTGTAGCGCTGACATGTGGCGCGGTATTTTTAGTAGACCGGTGATGACATCGTTTCACACCCAATTGATGCTAACTACTGTTCTTTTTCCTGCGACTATCACGTTTTATCGTGTGTGAGTGTGTGTGTTTGTGTGTGTGTTGACATGTCGTACACCATTATCAGCAAGACCCAATTACGTGGCCTACGTATCATCCGAACTTCTTCACTTCGCTCTGTTCGTGTTTACATGTCTTTCTTTAACATACTACTAACTGTTGTTTCATATTTGGTAATCCCCTTTTAATCCTTCCTCCTTGCTCGCTCAGCCCGTTGTATACGACACCTGCATGGATGACGTGTCGTAGCTCCTGTTCCTGTTCATGGGTGTCGTCGTATAGCTCCTGTTCAGCCCGCCTCCTTCCCATGTCTTTTCTGATTTGTCATTACGGTGGATGATGAGTAGTCACAAGTGTGGTGTATTTTATGCGAGATGTATAAGTTTAGATGTGTTTGCACATTTTAAATTAATTAAACAGCATGCTTGCACGTCATAAATACTTTATAAGAATTAAGTAAACCAAACCTTTACAGTTTGACATTTGAAATTCACGAACAAAGATTATAAGGAATGTTAAATTCTTGCCGTTTCGGTCCTAAAACGTTATAACAAACATTATTCCAGGGATTTGACATTTTCAACCCGTTTCGAACAGATCATTCGATGATCATTCGATAATATCTGACATAATGTATGACCATCGAGTTCGGAATTTATCTAAGATGCCGGTTTGTTGGCGGTCGTTTTGCTAACTGCTTTCCGGCGATTTGCTACCACGACAATGTTATAGGGGTCTTACGTCACACATGGATAGATTAGTGGAGAACAGTGATTGATGACATTTCAGTTGGCCGGTTCGTCGTCCTCACCGCCAACACCACATGACGTCATGTCGCAGAGATTGATGAATGCTGTATCATATCTGGAGTAATGACGCGGCATAGCTGAGAAGACGCCGAAATACAAGGCAGTGCGATCCGCCCATTGCTATAATGGAAGTGACAAGCCAGGTGCTCTTTGATACTGTCTTATATAGAGGAAGTATCCAAGTAATAACTATAATAATCAAATATATTCGTATAGTTAATAATTCTGTAATATGGACAGGTAACTCAGTTCAGATTAGATCGTGGTATTATATAAGTATAATGCTACATGGCTCGGTTCGGAACACACAGCTACACTCAGTTGCGCAGTTTGGAGCTGCATTGTACCGTTCAGGGTCTGAATCCCGTGTCACGATCAATGAACGACACAGTTTCGTACACCATGTCCTTGACAATTCTCCGAAATCGCACTGTGCGTCGTTTTCCCTCAAACGATTTCGAAAAGAATAACCACTTAGTGTGTTGAACTTGTGTTAAACGTGTTACACCTGGCCAGTACGGATGTGAAGAGACCTGGGTTTCTCCTCATCACCCAACCTCTTTTAGCTTGCGCCTTGGCGATGGTTCCGGATACGTTCGGCGTCCGAACCTGCCTCGGCGTTGGTGGTGGTGGTGGTGGTGGCGGTGGCGGTGGCGGTGGCGGTGGCGGTGGCGGTGGCCGGTGGCCGGTGGCAGTGGCGGTGTGTTGGCGTCGACTCAGGTGCGGGCCGAGGGTGGTTCGTCGTGGTGCTGGACCGAGGGCGGGCGGGTTGGCGGTCTAGCCTGCGCACAGCTCGGCCCGGGGCGACTGTGGCCGCCCACAGCGCGCCGCCGGGCCGCCCTGGTGATGTCACCGGGCGGCGGCGGTGGCCGGGGCGGTGGCACCTGCTGCAGGCTGCACCGTCACTGTCCGCCGCCGCCGCCGCCGCCGCCATCCTACCGAGCCGAGAGCGGCCTCTCACGGCGCCACCACGTGACCTGGACACGTGACCTGGACACGTGACCTGGTCACGTGACCAGTCGGCCCGGCCGGCCCACGCCCAGACAGAGCTTCTCTCTCTTTCTCTCTCCGGCCTGGAGGGATCGTTATCACCAGCTGTTGCCAACGCCGCCAGTCGGGGTCATTGGTCTCCTCCTCTCCACTGGAGGGAGAGTGATGTCCACTCCCCTATATCGCGCCCCTCCCTCGACATACGGCCATGAAATGTCCCGTGTATGTATGAAGCTTGTCAGTGTCTGGCTTCGCCAGGTTTACATGCCAAGTATGATGCATTGCGACTGGGAACAGGATATTAGAAGGCATAACTGCGCGCCACCCCTTATCAAAACACGGAGGAAGGTCTGTTTTTTCCAGGTTCGCCGTGTCCGTAACACTGTTTTGTATTTGTTTCAACAGCTGGCTGCTGAGCGCCATTGCTGGGACCAGCCGACTTTACTATGCTCCTTTTTGAGCGATGAGTTCGTGCCATCGCCTCAGTTACTGTCACTTCAGCCGACGCTGCAACCCTCCCCACAGCCATCATCACAACCGCCATCACAGCCATCATCACAACCGCCATCAAAGCCGCTGTCACCATAGCCAAAGCCAGCACGGTGGTGGCGATCGTTTCGGCAGCCTAGCTGGGCCGCCTCAGTTGCCGCAGTCTCAGCTGCCATAGTCACGCTATCCTGGGCCTGGGCCCAATCTCGGGTAGTGCCGTGAATGCGAAAGTGCGGCACGCCGTGAATGGAGCGCGCAGAGTGCCGCATTTATGGAACGACGGTGTTGGGTTTGACCAATCTCATTGTCGAAATAGCTCAGGCAGGAAAATGCTAGGCTGATAATAGAGATGTCTCCGGTTCCGGGGTTCCAGAAGTTTTGCAGGCCGGCGCACCAATATGCCGTGCTACGACATTGGTAGATTGGCTGCGATCACGGCACTTGGTAAAATTGGACCTTGGGTCCAATCTTACCAAGTGCCGCGTTTCACACGCTCACACAAATCACACGATGTGTTTGCATACAAACGAACTGCATTTGGAGCTGCATCGCAGGCCGCCGCAGCCGCAGTCACAGCCTCCCCACAGCACAGCTGCTGTCTCCATAAACCACCGCAGCCAGACTGTCACAGCCTCCCCACAGCACAGCTGCTGTCTCCATAAACCACCGCAGCCAGGCTGCCACAGCCGCCGCTCACAGCTCTGCTGTCTCCATAAACCACCGCAGCCAGACTGCCACAGCCTCCCCACAGCCACAGCTCTGCTGTCTCCATAACCACCGCCAGCCCAGACTGCCACAGCCGCCCTCACAGCTCTGCGTTCTCCATAAAACCACCGCAAGCCAGACTTCACCAGCCGCCGCCTCACAGCTTGCTGTCGCCACGGCCCACCGCAGCCAGACTGCCACAAAGGCCGTCCCTCACAGCTGCGTGTCGCACGGCCGCTGGCCACTGAGGGTCGGATGGAGCGCACCGCTGACGTCAGGTCCACGTTCCTGCCTGTCGTTGGTCGACCCGTGTCGTCCGTCTCCCTCCGCGGCGCTGAGCAGTCACAGTCGCCGACGAGCTGTCTTCGCTGACCCCTCCCTCTCCTACCCGGCCCACCGCCGCCCAGTGTAACGGCACGGGGCGGGGCCGGCCGGCGCGCCTCTACACACCAGCCGTGTCCGACCGTGCTGTGCATGTTAGTGAATAGCTCACAGGAATGCGGCGCGTCGCCATGCGGTAAGCCGTGCGACGTGACGAGGATGGGCCGCGATCGGGGCGCCTCGCAGTGGATCGGGCCGGGCGCGTGTCTGGCCTTGATTAGCCGTGTTGCTGGCCGGTACTGGGCCCCACCCTGCAGCGGAGATGGGACGCTGCCCGCCGGCCCCTGTGACCCTCAACTGGGTGATGTGGCGCCGGACAGGGCCTCTGAACGCGTCAGACTCGCAGTCGACCGGCGGTGGACGGCGCCCACACGCGACGGCCCGTATGTGACGAGGAACGAAACTGGACAGGCGTGCGTGGCGGTGTCGCAACAGCGCACTGACCGCCGCACCGCACCCTCCGACACCTGCCCAAACTCCGGCCGAGATGTCACGCTGGTCTACTCTCCAGAAAACACGCAGCTGACACTCAGGATGACTGGCAGGATTACACGTAGGATGACACGTAGGGTGACATTTAGGGTGACATGCAGGACAGCGCGTGGGACGATGTGATCGGACTGGATGCATCGTTGCGCGTTTTAGCAGGATATTGACTTGAGCTCGCGATGCCGGGCGCGGGGTACCCCCTGTGATCCCTTAGGATGACACGCTGGACAGCGCGTGGGACGATGTGATCGGACTGGACGCATCGTTGCGTGTTTTAGCAGGATATTGACTTGAGCTTGCGATGCCGGGCGCGGGGTACCCCCTGTGATCCCGGCAGCGTTGGGCGGTGGCGCTGGATCCGTGGTAAAGCGCCGGGGATACTCGGCAGCCCCGATCGTGTTTAGATAATCCGACTGGTGGTAAAGTAGCGGCTACTTTGCATGAAGGGGACCGACCGCCAGTCATAAGGCAGCGGACTGTGCGCCTCTGGTTGGTGTTGAAGTGGCGCCGACAGACAGGGTGACGTTGGCGGCAGTAGTGACGCATCGGAGTGTCTCACCGCCCTTGTGGCGTCGAAGCCTCGTGCCGCTAGTAAGGTGAGTGGGGTGACGCCTGCCTCACCGGCCTGGCTACCGGGTGAGGGTAGGGGTGGCGCTCGCCGCATCGACCGGGCCTCCTGCGTTACTCCATCCCTGCCGACCACCCAGGTGGCTGTCAGCCATCTGACGTCAACCGGTGGACACAGCGAACGGCAGGAGCTGACACAGCTGCCAGGCCGGCGTGGAGAGGCAGACAGTCAGACAGAGCCGGGGGCAGGCTGCTGCGTCGGTCCTGCGCGGCGGCGGCACTCGGACAGCCTCATGGCACGGCGTCAGACCGGCCGCCGCTGATGCAGGGACCCGCCCCGCCCGCTCCGTTTTTACAACCGATGACGTAGTCCGGCTTTGTCTTCGGCTGACACAATACACGCGTGTGGCCACCTGACCCCGTCTGACCCCGTCTGACCCCGTCTGACCCCGTCTGACCCCGTCTGACCCGTCTGACCCCGTCTGACCCGTCTGACCTCTGACGCCGTCTGACCCGTCGACCCCAGTCGACCCCGTCTGACCCCGTTCTGACCCCGGTCATGACCCGTCTGACCCCGTCTGACCCGCTGACCGTCTGACCCCCGTCTGACCAACGTCATGCCCCGTCTGACCCCGTCTGACCGCGTTCTACCCCGTCTGACCCGGTCGTGACCCCGTCTTGACCCGTCTGACCCCGCTGACCCCGTTGCCCGGCTGACCCCGTCATGACCCAGTCTGACCCCGTCTGACCCCGTCTGACCCCGTCTGACCCGTCTGACCCGTCTGGACCCCGTCTGGGACCCGTCTGACCCCGTCTGACCCGTCTGACCCCGTCTGACCGTCGACCCGGCGACCCCGTCTGACCCCGTCTGACCCCGTCTGACCCGTCTGACCCGCTGACCCGTCGACCCGTCTGACCCGTTCTACGCCGTCTGGACCCCGCTGACCCCCTCTGACCCGTCTTGACCCCGTCTGACCCCGGTCTGACCCCGGTCTGACCCCAGTCTGACCCCAGTCTGACCCGGTCTGACCCCGGTCTGACCCCCGTCTGACCCGGTCTGACCCCAGTCTGACCCGGTCTGACCCCGGTCTAACCCGGTCTGACCCCGGTCGGACCCTGGTCTGACCCCGGTCTGACCCCGGTCTGACCCCAGTCTGACCCCAGTCTGACCCCGGTCTGACCCCGTCTGACCCCGTCTGACCCCGTCTGACCCCGTCTGACCCCGTCTGTTAGCTACGCAGGTGAGGTTGTGTGGGGTCTGGGAGTGTCGCCGGTCGGGCCGCCGGGCAGGGAGGCGCAGTGTAAGCCGCGGACCGTGAGTGCGGCCGTGTCCCAAAGATCACGGATCTGCGATCAGCCGCGGATCAGGAGTGGGTAACGTGGGGAAAGGTCGTGAGGCATCCGGCTTCTGTGGTAAGCCCGGCCTTGTCGTGTGCGGCGCACCCTCTCCGAAGCGGCCGACCCGTGACAGTTAAACGCATTTTTGGAGAGGAATTCACACGATGTGTTTGTATAAAACGACCTTCAAGGGCGTTCTCAATATAAATTATAATTCCAGAAGCATTACAAAGTGATGCTCACTTGTTTATTGCAAGACATTTGCCAGGCTTAAGTATCCTGAGTGCAACCATGGTTTGTAGGTATGCTGTCTGGAGAATGAATCACTGTTTCGACACACGTTTACGTGATCAGACGGGAGAATGCTAGGCTGATGATGGAGATGTCTCCGGCTCGATATCATACATGATAACGTGCGAGTTGCATGGCTAATCAATATAATGGATAGTTTGCGTATTTGTTCTCTGAATATAGGTATACGCTTTGTGTTGCCTATGACAAATTCCTGTGTAATGCTATGCATTTACATTTATCCATTCGAAATAAATATTTCAATCCTTCCCTTTAATCCCTATTAATTACTGTCTATTAATCCCTATTAATTCTTCGAGAGATAAATAATCACAATATTTGTATCAAGTACGAAGATAAATGGTTTCCCGACAATTGTGTGGCACCAGTGTCGGAGAGCGATCTAAAGAGACGTCCGAGCGGGCCGAGATGTGTATTCAAAATCTCCCCCGCACAGCGCTCGCGTGCGTGCTGCTCTGTCGGTGAGGCTGCTCCCGAAATACCCGGCCGTCAGCGGATAGGTGCCGGTCGGTCTTGCGCCACGGCGGGGAACCGTGACGCGTCCGAAGATAGGACAGTCTTGGCAGTCTCTCATTATCATTTTGTGATAATGAGAGAAGTGCTTCTGTCCCACACCAGTTCGGTTTTTAAAGATATTTGAAACTAACCTACACTCGAAGCGCCTCGTTTCACGCAAACGCTTCGCGAAACACATTTCACTCGCCACTTTCCCGCCTCATAGGCATGCGCCTCATGGTCACGTCTCAGTCTGAGCTGTATTATATCACGCGCCGAGTGCCTGCAATAGCATCAGCATCGTCCTGCGTCTGCAGCGGGCTGCCACTATGCGGCACGTGACTCTGTTTGATTTGGGCGTCGGCCTGCTGGGTGCAGCCTGGCGTCCGTCTGCGACCGCCAGTCACTGGCCTGAATGATCGCGACGGGCCACTCTGTCAGCAGCCCGCCGCCGCCGCCGCCGCGCCGCAAGAATGGCAATGAATCGCTCATTAAAATGACGTATGTCTCGTCGCAGCCTGTGATTCTTCACTGTGACAGTCTGTTGATGTTTTGTTATTAATGCGGCCGCGCGGCGTGCGGTCGGCCGGTGTGTGTGGGAGGCCGCTGGTCCGCGGGGGGCCGGTCCGGGTGGACACGTCAGTCGCCGGGTGGGCGGGAAACTGGGCGTGGCACGCTCCATACCGCCCTTAGCTGCTCTGCCCGCAGCGACTCAGAACTCTGACCGCGATGGACTGCCTCAGGGCACCATGTGCGAGCTCGGTGGGGTGTTGATCCGGAACGATTCACGAGCATTTTCACGATTTACGAGCAGCGTTGGTGCAGCCAGCGTCGGTGCGTTTTTCGCGGCGCGGCGCGCTCTGCTGGCGGCGGTTGACACTGATGGGGGTCATCTGGCGCGGCTGCCTGTCGCCGCGGCCGTCTGCACCGGCGACCTATAGCCACTGGACAGACGGGCGGCAGCTGTCGCGCTGCGTCGCCACGCCTCGCGACGGCGGCTGTGCTCGGAACGCCGGCTGTTTGGACTGCGGCGTGAAGCGGCGCGGTGCGGCGTGAAGCGGCGCCGTTTCTCAGCCCGCTCGACGTCGCCGACCCGTGGCAGCTGGGCCTGCATCACGGAGTCGTCCGTTGAGTCAGCGTTGCGGCCGGCCGCGTGTTGCGCACGCTGCGTTTGGCCTTGGCTGGCCAAGGCCCTACGCACGCCGTCTTTGTGGCCCCGTGTTATCGCAGCGGCACATCGAGGCGTTAGCAGTCACGACGGAGAGCTCCTCTGCAGGCTGCTGGTTCGCGAGTATGAGGTGGTGCTGTGTCCAGCGGTCATGACGGACGCGGCTTCAGCGGATGTTGCATATTTGCGGAGAGGGAACTCAGTGGAAGTGGTCGTACAGGGAAGATATGCTTTGGTACGCCTACGTTACGTCACACAGTTGCAGTTAGTTCGCAACAGCTAAGCTCCTGTGCACAATGCACACCAGATTCGCTACTCACGGTCCGAGGAATCTCGGCGTGTCGTGTTGTCACAGGGAACAACCATCCTTGTCATCATGTCGCCAAGCTTTTTATAATTAGACGAAGTATCTTCATCGTGACCAGCACTGTCAACTTCGTCGAATGAGTGATGCTGTTACGAGACCAGTGCGCGATAAAAGAAGTTTTGCGGTTTTGACATCATTGTGGGAAGGTTCAGTTCCTGTCAACAACTTACACCGCGTGCCACTTTTAACCGATGTAGTGCAACTCCAAGCGGCCTCGTCCACGCTAATGAGACAAAGGATAGAAAACCTGTTACATAGTAACAAATATTTTTGCATTCATATATGAGAAGCAACACATAACATATATGTGAGGAGCCTATCTTAAAGGAAAGAGGGGGGCAAGATAAGTTATAAACATAGCTCACAAAGGCAAAAAGACGTAAGCATGACACTGATGGACAATTCCAGTTAACCTTGTTGACATCGAGCCAGAGTCCTAAAACGACTGGAAGGGGACGAAAATTAACCTTTCTTGACTAAATAACTTTTTTTCTCATAAACCCACGTTTTTTTCTGTTTTTACTGTTACTGCTACTTTTTACTGTTACAATGTTACGAAATGAAATGTTACGTATTGTATTACTCAACTTATCCCATGGTTGTGACAATTTGATTCAACTCGTAAGGTTTAGTACTCTAATTCCTTAGGTATACATCCATACAATGGCTTCTCTTTTTTGTGCTGGGGAATCTGTGTGGCAGACGTTAACACGCGCAACAACAGGGGGTGGAAGGTCCCCTTTATATTTTTCGAAAATAGTGGAAAATTACTGCATTTCGCGCCGTCATTTTTGGCACAACTATTAACCTATCAATTGCCCAAATAAGCTGTTTAATGTTTGACCTCGGGTCTCCTCAGGTCAGGTCACTAGGTCAAGTATAGTGATCCTACCTCCCAAAAATTTAAGGTCGTGCCTCAGCCACATTGTTTGACCGATCAGTTAGAAACTCAAAGGATTTAATCAGGTCTTAAGTACCTACAATTCTGCTATTTCGGATGATTTTCATATCGGTGATCTAAGGTGAAGTCGATTTTGTGACCTCTCCAATTATAAGACATTGACAAACATCAAGTGTATACAAATCCACTGGAAATGTCTAAATGTGCCCAATTTTTACCAGACTCACTAATATTTAGCTAAATAGTAAATAGAAAAAATCCATGTGACACTTTTGTCCTGCGAACTTCACAAAGTCACAGGACCAGAGGTCATGCGTTATTTTTCTTCCATGACTTTTTGCAGAATCAATATAGAACAATGTGATGTTTACCAGTGCGTTTGACTTTTAAAGAAACCTCGTTTGATGTGAAATGCGACCTTGACTTTACCTTGACCTGTCCTCGGATCAGGTCAGGCGTAGGCCATCTTCCCCCCCATAGACTTTGCTTTCTTTCACCTTCCCTACATAAGAAAATTGGATTGAAAAAAATGAACCGGCCAAATATTGACGGGGATCTCTGTATGCATAACAATGGCTGCTCGCCTGGTATTGCATGGTTTTGAATACCATTGACGAAGTGTCGTCTTACAAATATAATCCCATGGGCATGGCGTGAGTTTGGCCATTAGGCCGAAAGCGATCGAGGTAGCATGGGCTATGACCCAATTTGCTCCAGAGTCCCCTGGTCCAACCGATTCCGGGGGCTGGTCTTTAATTTGAAATCGAGTCAAAACATTCATAGTTAAACCTTGCTGAGAGAGAAAAACTCTTAACAAGCGACGTGCAGGTGCTCGGCGCCACCTTCGCCGTCACGGGGGCGTCTAAACGCCTCCTTCTAACTCGTCTCTTATGGGGAAGAGACATAATATAAAACACTGTTTAATAGCACGTTACAAGTAATGTCTAAACTATTTAGTCGTTTATGGGCTCAGGTCAAAATTCAGGTCGCCAGAGGTCATCGAAGGTCGGATTTTCTAAGTATAGGACTTTGGTCCAGAAACTCCCAAATATCTCTAGACCCATGATAGCTGGGAACAAACGAAAACATAATCAACATCTCATGAGAAATGTAATCGTCATAAGTGCCCTCAAATTTTAGCTCAAGTCAATAGTTAAGGCTTAAGAGGTCACCAAAATTCACGATGTCATTTTCTGAAAGGAACAAATTGTGAATATTTGTATCAGTTGAACATAGATAACTTATTTTGACAACGTCGTGTTTGTCTTCTAAAGACACTTAGAATCATATAAGGGTGACCACTGGTCACCCTTATATGATTCTATTTTGAACTTTACCTAACCTGGTCAGTCACTGACCAGGTTAGGTAAAGTTCAAAATTTGACCTTCGTTTAAGGTCATTTTGTGACCCATGCAGGTCATGTTGCATATGGGGTGATGTGACCCGATGAGACAAACACAGCGGTGTCATTCGTTTGTCTTTATCTGTATTATATCACAAGTTATTGGCAAACAAGTGCTTTTGACGTCAGATGACCTCAACTGACTTTGTAGAGGTCACTGAGCAACAATTGCTCCTGGGTCATCAATAATGAGCTAAAATAACATGATTATGTATTAATTGACCTGATTTAAAGCATATTCTCTGAAAAGGAAGTATTTGTTTATTTCCCCATTTACATTTCCCATTGACCAAGTGCAGTGGTGTGCTGTTTTAAGTATCATTATATGCAGATTTTCGCAATTTTGCGTCCAATTTTCATATAATATATTTGACCTTTGCTCGTCCAGTGACGGCGAATCCCTCCATGTGGCCGGCTGTGTTCCCTCTTCTGTAGATTTCCCTCCTGAGGGCGGCGCGACTTTGTACATTCACCAGAGCAAGGGATTCACTGGCACAATAACTGCGTACGGCGGCATGACATGCCATTCCACGTCCTGTGACGTAACGGGACGAAAGGTGAGCCGAGCCCAGTCATGGTTAATGTGTGACGTAGCAGCCCAGGCCACCGAGCCCGCCGACCCGGGCCGACACGGTTTATTTTGTCTGCGACTGATCGGCGGAAGCGTGCTGAGTGATGGTCGTGGCGCGTTTATGCCGAGCCCGCGGATCTCNTCACTGAGCTCTCTGGCTGCGAACCGCGTCGAACGGATCCACGGAGCTTCTCTGAGCTTCTACTGAGCTTCTCTGAGCTGTCTGGCTTCACTGAGCTTCACTAGCTTCACTGAGCTGTCTGGTTTCACTGAGCTCTCTGGTTTCACTGAGCTCCTGGCACTCACTCGAGCTCTCTGTTCGCCGACCGAGGTGAAGGAAGCCACGGAAGATCGCTGCTACAATCTGTCCGGGCGCCGGACGAGACTTCAATCCGATGTGTGAGGCTGCCAGCTCCGGTGATGTCATCTGGGTCAAATCCTCACATAGTCACATAGAGAGTAGACAGCTGTGGCTGTCGGTCGCGCTGTCGCCCGAGGCGCGCGTGGGCACTGGGCTGGCGTGGGATGCCGTGGGCTGGCGTGGGCTGGTCGGGTTGGGCGGCAGCTGCGCCAGCCGTTTGGTCTGGCCGGGCCGCCGCCCACAGCTCGTTAGCTGAATGGTGCTCATTAGTACCGGCTCTGCCGCGGGCGACGGTCATCCGGCGCCTCCCGTGCTGAGCTGCCCGGCCGGCCGACGGACTCCTCTTCTATCCAGCAGCGGCCGGTCAGACCGACTCTCCGACGGCTGACTTCACTGGGCCGCCGCGAGAGCAGCCGCATTGGCCAGCTGCGGTGCCGGCGCCGGCGGACGCCCACAAGCCATAAAAAGAGGCATAAATACACACACACACACACACACACACACACACACACACACACACACACAGACACACAGACACCAGGCTGGCGGCCGTCTGTGGCCGGCTGTTGCTGGGTCGCGCTCCGCCCACTGCCCGCACAGCCGCCCTCGGTCCATCGCCCACCCGCCGCTCGCGCGCAGCTGCCGTCGCCGCGGGCCAGCAGCGGCGCCAGCGAGCTGACGAATGGCTGTGGATTGCCGACGCCGAGCTGGGAGGCTGTGTGGTCTGCTCAGATTGGATGGCGTCGACGGCGGTCCGGGCAGACTGAGAGAGAGGCTGACAGCATGTCGTAGTGAGCAGCTGTCGCTTGTTTTGCTGGTGATGCCGCCTTACGTCTCGTAGTCTTGCTGTATATAAATCAGCCCACCAAGGCTATCAACTGCCCGCTAAATCACCAAGTGGTATGATTCCAAATTAGTTAGTAGTGATTTATACATAATTGTGTTGTTAATACTTCGAATGTCATTGTTCCATGGGCAGAAACTCACCCCAGCTTCTGGTAGCTGGCGGGGCTGGACGGCCGGTGACGCGCGCGGACCAGCGGCGGCTCAAAATCGCTTTTTAATCAGATAGCTTAAGTAAGCGGGGGATACGACGGGTACAGGGGTAGTTGGATGCGTAGATTACTAATCTGATACTCATTTTCCCTTTCAACTTCCATGTCCTCAGATAAACCGTGTAGCCGGTGTTTTTTCAGTGTCCATTCATCTGTTTATAATTGAAGAGTTGACAAAGTCTTCAAGTGTCGGAATGCTCGCAATGAAACATAATATTTCGGTATCAAATCGAGTCTGAAGGCCGTTAATAATTTATTAGTGCAGGATTTGAGGAATGTATATGTGGAGGAATTGGGAAACTAACTATGCATCACATTTTGGGCGGTATGTTGGCTGATTCAGCATAACATCGCATGTGGTGCCTTGGGCGTCGAAATTCTCCCCCTAGATCGTATTGGATATACAAATCAATGCCACCACTGAATGCGCCACTCATTTCTACATTGAATTATGACTTGTGAATTCCGGAATCGGAAAATCGATTTCTTGATTAAAACACGATTTTTAGTCGGCTGACCTACAGTGGCGTGGCGGCGCGGCGCGGCGGCCGGCCGGCCGGTGTTACCCTGTTGTGCTGTGCTGCAGTCTCTGACCGCCCGCGGCCATCCCCGGCCGGCGCCGCCGGCCCCGTACCCGACAATCTGACCCAGAGCAGCCGGGCGAAAGGTGAACGGGCCGCTTTTTTGGACCGGTGTGACGGGCCTCATAACCCAAATAGAAAGCAGTCGCTGTCTGGATGACATAGTGGGATGTGTAGTTGTGTATGTGGTGTGTCAGATACACAGGGCGCTAATAACGCATATCCGTTGTCTGTTTCCTGATCAAAAGCAGAAACAAGCACCTTCCAGTCTAACGGACGTCCGAAAGTGGAGCTCATTATATCCAAGCCGATGCTAGCATTATTCATGATGCACAATTATAAAGTTGAATCTGGCATTGATGACGGTATGTGTAACTAATTAACACTTTGGCAAGAACTACGGTACCCCGACTTGAGATTCAATCTTGGCATACTAATGACCAAACCCTTCTAACTGAACAGCACCTTATAGGGCCCCTGTGTTGTATGTGCGACGGAACGATGGCCGGGCATTGCCGACTGGTTACGGATAAAGTATTGGTAGGTGGGACATAGCCTGGGCAGAACATGGCCATGTGGGTAGCTTTCTGGTGTGTATGTGTGTGGGTGGGTGCGTATGCGTGCGCGTGCGCGGGTGTAGGTGTGTGTGTATGTGTGTGTGTGTGTGTGTGTGTGTGTGTGTGTGTGGTGTGTGTGTGTGTGTGTGTGTGTGTGTGTGTGTGTGTGTGTGTGTGTGTGCTGATGCCAGCACTTGCTGACATCATCATTTGGGTCCAGCTTGACCCATTGCGTTGTGAAAGCCGGAGGTCAACAGCACGGCCAGCTATGAGCGAAATCGAGCTGTCACCTGCTGAACGGCTGCGTTCCGCTGCGCCTTTCCGCTGCCCAGCCAGCTGGCGGTGGCTGTCGAGTGTCGACTCGCTGTCAGCCGGTGGTACCTGCTGAGGTGCTCCGAGACGCTCTCCGATAGCACTACTGTTGATTCATCGCTGGTCACGAGTCCTACTATACATTTTAGGTGTGGTTCTCTTTGCCGTGAGAGCCTGCTTGTTAACAAACGGCACTACTCCCAGGGTGCGCCCCGTTTGAATGCCACTGTGCGGATGTGTGGCCCGCCCTCCCACTTCATACATTGATAGTAACTGGTCGTAAATCAAGTCGGCCTCCCGCGCTTATTTCCCATAGCTGGGGGGAAAGTAGCACTTTGATTGATACGGCTGATGCATGATTTTCACTTTTGTGTCCTGTTTAGGATGCTCAAAACTGCAGACAAACTACAGTGTGATGAATGGGAACGTTGTGTGCTGCCTTTTATAGTGTGTTGTGAATCGGAATATAAATTACCGATTACACAAATCATCATGCACTGTCAACTTCACCTTGTTACCCCTATTATTTAAACTTTTTTGTTCGTCTGATGTCTTCTGCGACTTCTAGTAAATGTAAAAATCAATGTAGCATCACGCGCTGTCAGCTCCAATGTGTTCTTGCTCACCCGATTTGGAGGAAGACGATCATGAACATGTTCTCGGATAATGGCACGGATTTTCCAGAGTTACTGAGGCCTAGCAAGTGGCATGTTTGTAATGCGATCATGAAGCATTATCAGTTTTGTCCGTGCTGTTGCGTCCTTGACTCATCCACTGGCGGATCCAGACTCTTCTTGAGGGGCATGCTTTTGTGGCCAAAAGGTACTCCCCTCATTTTCCCCTGATCTGGGCCGGTTAACTTATTTTGGTATTCGAGCTTTAAATGCACCTTTCTGGCGGAAAATAACGTGTTTCGTGTTATTTGGGTAAAATAACTTTTTTCAAAAAATAAAATATTTTCGAAAAATAAACACCTTCGAGAAGAAGAAAAAAACGATACTTGGTAGCATATATGTACAGTATAAAAGTATTAATAACGTTTATCTCATAGCAACTCGCAGGGGCGTCGCCAATAAATATTGAGGGGGTCGGCTGAAATAACGAAAACATGTACCCCCATTTTTGATGCGTGTATTTAAGCATTTGCAGCAATTTGAATGTGGATGTTCATGTTATAGTAGGTATTTAGTTATTTTACGTCACGCGCGATTTTGTTTTCGGGTTTACCTGATAAAACTCCGAAATATAGGCGGTGGGCCTCGTAGAGGACATGAGGCTAAGAATGCTATTTATTCAATTCAGCGTTACGACGAACCGAATACGATGACGATGGCTTCGTTATGATGATGGCCAGTGGCCACTGATGTGATGCCGCGAAACGGCATGACAATTTTAATTTTAGGTAGTGAAAAACGATATTTTCATATTGGAACCAGACCATAATTGGAGGCCTCAGGTGACCTTTTTCTTGGTTGCACAGCTCGGTATGCTGACAAATATTGAAATTAAGATAGTTTTTCATACACATTAGCCTCGGTATGTAAATCACGATGACCGGCGGAGTCAGCACCCAATAGTACATATAATAGTAGCCCCACCATTTGTATAGGAAACTCAACCCATGCTGGCATTTGTATAGGAAACTCAACCCATGCTGGCAATAGTGCAAATGGTTTGAAAGCAGCAAAACTGAGACCGAAAGTCTTTTTCGCACATAAATGGTCCTTGTGGATCTGTAGGAGCCTGGTGGGAGATGACTTGGGGAGATGGTCGTGGTCTGGTCCCACTAATTAGCCTCTTCAGTCCACAAGGCTGGGTCACCGCGGAGCAGCTTAACATGTAGCCTGCTTGAAAGTGAATGAATATTTTGTGAAAGGAGTGGGCCCCTTGGGGACCGGAATACCGTCAAGGGAGCCATTTGTCAACACTTCATGGAATCCATTTTATCCATTTTCCTTATTTGGTGTAAGCCAACTGCGAAAAATTGTGAAAAATTCGTGGAAACGGCGGTGGGAAGCGGCGCGGATATTGAAAAACAAATGACTGAATAGCAGATTTGACTGCTGCTAAGCTGTTTTTTACGAATAAATTGTTATCTTTCCTAAAAAGTTAACTTTCCATTTCCTCCCAAGGATCATTGTTGTTGTTTTTTTAGCCGTTTAGTTCAGTGAACGGCGCGGGCTCATGCTTGTATTGAAACCCTTAATTCCCGCGGGTGCATTTCCCTGATATCCCCCTTGAATCTCCGCCTTGTGTGACTTATCCACGGTGGTGAAGTGTTGCCGTAGTGGCCCGCTCGCCTGCGCAGCTGGGCGGGTGCTGTTGCTACTGGGACACGCCACTGGGTGGCGCCAGCAGCCGTAGTTTGGCCGCTCGCTGGCGCAGTGGCGGGTGTGTTGTATCGGCGACACGCACTGGGTGGCGCCGAGCAGCCCGTAGTTGGCCCTCGCTTGCGACAGTTGGCGGCTGCTGTTGCTCTGGCGAACACGCCAACTGGGTGGCGCCAGCAGCCCGTAGTGGCCCCGTCGCTGCGCAGTGGCGGTGCTGTTGCTACTGGCGACACGCACTGGTGGCCGTCCAGCAGCCGTAGTTGGCCGTCTCGCTGCGCAGTGGCGGCTGGCTGTTGCTACTGGCGACACGCCACTGGGTGGCCGCCAGCAGCCGTAGTGGCCGCTCGCTGCGCAGTGGCGGGTGCTGTTGCTAATGGCGACACGCCACTGGGTGGCCGCCAGCTCGCCCCCCGGCCGCCGTGCACACGAAATGCGCCGATCCCATCGCGTGGGCAGAATAGCATTGCCGAGCCAGTTTTGTGTCGATGTGAACGATGATGCAATGGGCTGTTGAATGACAGCGACTACGGGACTACGGGACTACGGCGACTACGTGCAGATAGCGTGGACCAGGAGCGACCGCATAGCTGCGACGCGCTCATGCTGTTGGCATGCTGTCGTTTCCTTCGACTCGTGCGAACGGTGGCCACCGGCATCGGTGAGGCTGTTGTCGGCGCGGAATCGACAGGCGGTATCGGCAGGCCGGGCGTCGGAGGGGCCTCCGTTCGCCAGCGGTAACCATATAACACGGTGTCTGCCAGCTTCTGCCTTCTGTAATGCCACCGTACTAGGCTACCGACAGCTACCGACGCTCCCCCCGCTCCCCTCGCGGCTCTGGACTGACCGTTCTGCCTTGTCCTGACTCGCACTTGTGTACTCGGACATAGCGTTTTCTCTGCAACGGTGTTTGTTTGTTTTTTGCTGTGGCACGCTCAGCTTCGAGCAGTGGCGGGTGCTGTTTTGCTACTGAGCGAACGCCAAACTGGGTGTGGCCAAGGGCAAGCAGCCGTAAAAGTGGACCGCTCGCTGGGCGACCGTGGCGGGTGCTTGTTGCTCTGGCGACACCACACTGAGGTGGCCGCGAGCAGCCGTAGTCGTGCGCTCGCTGCGACAGTGGCGGGTGCTGTTGCTTACTGGCGGACATTTCGTTTCCACTGGGTGGCCCGCAGCTAGCCGTAGTGAGCCGCATCGTCTGCGCAGTTTGGCGGGTGCTAGTTGCTAGCTGGCGAACACGCAATGAAGTGGCCGACAGCAGCACGCAGTGGCCGCTCGCTGCTGCAGTGGCAGGGCTGTTGCTAATGCGACCGCCACTGGGTGGCCGCTCAGAAGCCGTAGTTGCCTACTTCGCTGCGCCAGTGGCGGGGATTGCTGGTTTGCTAATCTTATGGGCGACACGCCATCTGGGTGCGTCCGCAGCACGTTAGATGGAGCCGAATCGCTTCGCGCAGTGGCGGGCCTGAGCCCCTGTTGCTACTAGGCGACAACCCAAACTGGGTGTCCGCAGCAGACGTAGTGGCCGGCATCGCTGAGCAGTTTTGAGCTGGGGTGCTTTGTGTTGCTACTATGGCGACGGAGCAGTCCACATGGGTTGGCCGGCCAAGACTAGCGATAAGGTGGCCGCTCGCTGCTGCAGATGGCGGTGCTGTTTGCTTTACTTGATGCGAACACAGCTCTGCACGGGTGGACCGCTAAAGCAAAGCCGTAGTGGGACCTTGCTCGGCGTTGGCAGTGGCTGGTTGCTGTTGCTATCTGGGACACGCCCACTTGATGTGGCCGCCAGCGCCGTAGTGGCAGCCTCGCTGGCGCAGTGGAACAGGGTACATCGTTTGCTAAAATTGGGGCGACAGAGCGGCCACTAGTGTGGCCGCCTAGGTTGTTGAGGTAGGGACGTTTGGTATTGGCGAGCTATCGCCCCCCAGTTAGCC
Organism: Semibalanus balanoides; assembly: GCA_014673585.1. Taxonomy (NCBI): domain Eukaryota; kingdom Metazoa; phylum Arthropoda; class Thecostraca; order Balanomorpha; family Balanidae; genus Semibalanus; species Semibalanus balanoides. Next base: position 178,818 of record VOPJ01014393.1, on the reverse strand, counting down.
GTTCGGTGCCACACGATGCGCCGATCTCCGATTTGCGTCGGTGACAGTAATATCATTGCTGAACAGTTTATGTGTCGATGTGAGCGAGTGATTGCAATGGGCTGTGTTGATGACAGCGACACGGGAATATTAAATCGGTAACTACGGGACTACGGGCGCACTTACGTTCATGATAGGGAGTGGACTAGAGAGAGGCGATTCTCCCTGTAAATCAGCGTGCGACTGTCGCTAAATAAGCTGTTTAGGCATGTGGTCTGTCGTTCCTTCGACTTCGTAGCGAACGGTGGCCACCGGCATACGGTAGAAAGGCGTGTTGTCGCGCGCAATTCGACACGAGTGCCGGGGTATGGCAGGGCCGTGCGTCGGAGGGGCGTCCGTATTCGCAAGCCGGCTAAGACCAATAACTAGCACGGTGTTCCTGCGACAGCTTCCTGCCTTCTGTAAATGCCACCGTGACTAGGTGAACCGATACACGACTACCGACAGCTCCCAGCTCCCAGGCGAGGCTTGGACTGACACGGGCTCTGACTTGTCCTGACTGCGGGGACTATAGTGTTATCTCGGAACATTAGGTTTTTCTCTCAACGGCTGATTGTTTTATTTTATGGGTTTTTGATCTGGTGTGTACGGCCAAATAAAGAGCTGGCATACGGGCCTGATGCGATTGTCATCGCACTGGTGGCCGGCTAACGATTGTCGCCATAGATCCGGGTGTGCGTTGGCGGGATGAATAACTGAGGTGTTCTGCCGGGGAGGCCCGCCCGCGTATTGTTATGAGTTTTGCCGCATCTCTGACAGCTTTATCATGCACCGAAGGCTGAGCCACAGGATTGCTCGAGTCATTGTTGAGCCTTTGTTTGGGCCGGTTTGGGTGGCATGCGGACCGGTATCGCCTCATTGATATCACAGCAGTTCTTATGGCAGTTAGAACAGATGACAGTTGATCGAAGGTGGAAAGAGACCCCCATCTTTCCAGCCGGTACCCCGTACGCCTGGCCGCCGGCCTGTGACCGGTCCACGAAGCTGGCTCAGGAGTGTCGGTCGGTTTACTGGTATGACGGATCCGCTTACACTGGGAGTACGATTGGCCTGACGCGTGTGGCTGCGCGGGTAAGCGCCGCGGGATCACCTATTACTGACTCTATGTTAAGAACTGGCGTGTTTGGGGCGGCATGTCGTTATCGTTGGGCGTAGATTGGCGGAGGTGTAGATCGGGTGAGCGGTAACGTGGGCGGCCGTACTTTTGGGCGTTTGGCCGAATTTGTGTCTTGGCTCCTTATTGGTATGCGGCCGAGTTATTGGCATAGTGTGTGGGTGTCTGGTGTCTCCCCGACTGATAGGCCCCAGCCCGCGCAAGCGACCCAGCCGCTTAAGATCTCATCTGGGCCGAATCTGTCGCGACCTGCTGTAAGTGTGCCAAGAGGTGCGGAGCATGGTGTGAACTGGGGAAGACAACTTGATGTGGAGTTATTTTTTTTTACGAACATAGCTGAATGTGGTTCGGAATTAAAATATCCATTAAAAACGGAATCAGATAGATAGAAGATTTCGTAGAATCTTACTCGGCCCTCCAGTGTTTCGGTACTAAATTATGTGTGTTCTGAAAAAATTTTTTTCAAAAGACACAAAAAACGGTATTACCGGTTAAGTTAAAATGAGTACCTTGTGGTTTTCATGTGTCATTTCGATGTTTTACTTTTTGCATCGTAGTTTGTGGCTGAGTAGGTCGTTTGATCTGAACTGGCATAGTGTGACAAATTATCGGGGCGATGCGGATTTTTAAAAGCATGATTAGATGTGTCAGTGATTTAGCCGTATTCCAGTTTTATTAGATTCGCAATTTTGGGCGTCACAGACAAATGCGCTCTGTACACTGCAGTGTTACACCAGTGGGTTGTTTGGTAAATCAATGGTGCTATCCAAATCTCCAGAATCAATTATTTAGCCCCAATACGTCCGACCTGTTTTGGAAACTCTTACTAGCTGGTAAGTTTACGATTTTTCCGCCTGTTTTCCCTGGTTTTGCTTTAGCTAGGATAGGATGATATTTGATTTGATCGATCCGATCTGGGATTGGCCGAGTCGTAGAACGGTTGAGGCACTCGCGATTGTGGTGGGGGGATGCTTTGTGGTGGACCATCATGCGTAACGACAGGTGGTGATTTTTGCCTCGCGCGCTGCTGAAGGAGATACACTCGTTCGGCGAATGTATAGAATTTGGATGTAGTGCAGCTGTACCGCGGATGGGATGATATACTGAACTATTAGATTTTTTTGACTATTTCGATACGCGTTGCTTATCACGCGACGTTCCTGGGAAGTCCTTAGTGAGTTAATCGTTAGCTGATTGATATGTTTTGACTGCATATATCATTGTAGCTATATGATAACGATATGTCGCATTGGCATGGGGAACATCATGTTTGTAATGCGATTGTGAAGCATTTATTTGAATTTGAATGGACATATTTGTCGCGAATAAATATTGTCGTATTACCTATATCAATGATAACGCAAGTCCTCGAAGTGATCATCATCATGTGCTTTGCCCGTTTCGATTAAGATCTTATTGCTATACTATTTTTGTTTAATTGACTTGTTAAGTTTGTATCTATGCTATGCTTACCTTATACCTTTTACAACTAATTTCTAACGATTTTATGAAGTCGTGTGACATTTGGTGCCTGCTCTCGTCATAACTTAAATGGAAATGGCATAAATTATTGGTAACTATTTGAAAGAATATAACCTGAAATCCTGATACATTTTGCGTGGATAATTCATATATGATTTTAAATTGCTGGCATACAGAGCCGTTCGATAATTTACATTTTTGCCAGCGAATGCCAAGATGTAATGTTATATAAATTATTGGTAACTATTTGTTGAAAAAGTCTATGGCATCAATTTAAAAAATGCGTTTGCTGCTTGGATGCTATTATCTTTCTTTTTACCTTCTGATTGTGTACAATCACATTAATTTCGTCGATAGCATAATGTTCCTAGATTTCTGAGAACCTACCCCATTCTAATTGCTAAACCAAGTTATGTTAATTAAAGGCTATGTATGCGGGGTTATTGCCCATGAAACCAATGGCACGCGAGCGCTTAGAACCGACATAGTAGACCGCCTAGGTCATGCGACCACTAGCTGTAACGTCTAACGTCATGATCCTATAACGTCATTCTGACTCAGCGCTCCTGTGATGGCCTAAAATCCGCCCGTTGGATTTATCTCGGTGTGTTTTATTATTATTTTGGTTCATTTTTTTTCTGTGATAACGCTGTGAGAGTGACTGTCGGCATTTGATCCTAAAAATCTGACAATGTTCGTGAGAGTCGACGCCCGACTGCGCTGTGTGTGTGTGTGTGTGTGTGTGTGTGTGGTTGTGTGTGTGGTGTGTGTGATGTGAGTGTGTGTGGTGTGATGTGCTGTGCCGTCGTGCGTGCGATGCGTGCGTGCGGTAGCGTGCGTGCGATGCGATGCGTGCGGGCGTGCGCGTAGCGTGGCTGACCTCCTGCGCACGACGGCGAACCCGTGAAGCGCGAGAAGACTGCCGCGCATCGGGAACGGCTGCAGGTGCAGGTGATCACTCTCCCATCACGTGCCCCGCCGCGGGACTGTCGGAACACGACTCAGATGATACCAGAGATGTCTTGCTCATGTGAAATCACGCCTGCGAGATGGCAGATCTCAGAGATGTGGAGCCGATATGTTGGGAGCAGACGATGGGAGGATAGAGAGGCTACTATTCTCATACACTTGTCATTTCCTGTCTACTGCTCGTGCGATGTTAAATGTGAAGGTGATATATTGAGAAACGAAGATTTGGTGATGACGGCTGCTATTCTCGTACGCTTGTCGGCATGACCTGTCGCCTCTTCGTGCCTGACCTGAAAGCGATTGCATTGCTGGATATCCATGAGACCACTAGTTCTAATTATAGATGCTGATAGCGTGTTTTGTCCAACGCCGATGATTACGTACCGTGCGGCACGGATGTTGTTTTCTCGGTATGTTCAGTTCGGAGAAAGCCGCGTCAACATAGGTTGCCGATTTTTTTATTCACAATACCTACCAGTCAGCTGGTTGATTCATGGACGGCCGCGGATTGTGGTCAGTATGTGCTGCCAGATAAGTGTGCTGCCAGGCTGGGTCTTGGCATGAGGTCCCTAATGCGATGAACCTCAGTTAAGCACGCGTTAAAAACTGAGTTCCGGGTGCGCATTTATCCGCTTAGGTCTTAGAATCCGCTCAGGATGGAGCACATTAGTGGTGCGCACTGCAGCCTAGACATAGCCCAAAACAGGCAGTTCCATTGGGAATGATGCCCCGGCTCGCCGTCTCTAACGAGTGCTTGACAACTGTGACTGCTTTCACGAGTGGGAAACATGGTGTAGGGAGAAACGGGTGCTTATATTTGAGTATTTTCGTTGGTGATTGGTGTAAAATCCCTANAGTCGAAAGGGCCCCTGAATGGGTCAGAGGCAGTGGCGGCTCGTCATAGGAGGCAACTGAGGCCGGGCCTCACCAGTCATTTTTCAGAAAGACGCGGATAATATATTTTTAAATTGCAAAGTAATGTGTTTTTCTCATTCACTTATAATTCACATCATGTTACATGTATATTATAAATATGAACTAATAAGTACCAACACAATTTTTAAGCCATTCCGCCCACCAGTGTGACCGGTCTGTTTTAAATAATAAACGTAGTTTCGAAGCCATTAGCCTGCTACTGAGGCCCGGCCGGCCGGCGCCTCGGCAACTCCCACCCGCTTACTACAGCTACCGAGGCACCAGCGGGCAAACGCCGTGCTACCGACGATGCCGCGTCTATGGCTGGCAATGGAAGTCGTCTGAGGCCCGAAACTGTTGGGCCTCTAAGCGATTATCAGCTCATAAGAGTCGCAGCGACGCAAATTTTTAAGTTAATGAATAAGAGGACATACTGAGCTATTGATTTAAACACATAATTGATTGAATTTCAACATAAAAAATCCGATCATAAAATGAATGTTTTAAAAGATCATCTTTCTTTTCGCCAACGAGCGCCGCAGCCGCCGGCGGCAAAACCGTGGCGGTAGAGCGAAGAGCAAACCAAATTTGAAACCCCGGCAAGCGGTAGTGTTATCGACTGTCTTATGACGATTGTGTTTTAAACAACTGGAGCATCTCGCTCCGATCAATGTCTGGCTAGATATCACCATGTATAATAAGATGTTTTACATTTGTAAATGCCTATTACGTACTTGTTTTGGCATCTAATGGTCATGGGGCGACCAATTTAAAAGCAAATCTTGCGGCCTTTGTCTTGCGCTCTTGAAATGGGACTGAGGCACCGGCCAGCGTCAGGGCTCAGGGAGGGCTCGTTGCTGCATGGCGCGATAGTGCAACTGCGTCCAGAGGTCATTTTCCGAATGCATATTACAATGTCGGGGTGGCGTGTGACCTGTCAAGGTCTCTGTTTTCGTTTCGGGTCGTCAGTCATAATTTGTTCGTGCTCATATCGCAGCAATGTCGTGTGGCTTGCTCTGTGAGTGTGACGCCGTGTAGTGATAACTGCGGTTTGTGAAGTGTGAACTGTGACTGTGGTGATTTCTGGAGCTGGTTATTCCCACTGGACTTTGAACAATTACTGAAGGCCTAGGATTTGATATTATATCTGATCTAAAGCGGAAGTCCTTTGGTCAAAGATCCGAAGAAGCGATAGAAAAAAATGACCGACGGACTTCCAAAGGTAAGCGTCTCTCTATGTAAGCCATCAGCCATCACGGTAACAATATTTCCCGTTTCCATTAATTCTCGGTTCTGGGCCTCGGTACTTGTAGAGGGCCGGACCGAGCCGCTGGTCAGTCAGGGGGCGGAGCTGAACAAGCGTCAAATGGTGCCCGGCTAGTCGGAGTCACATAGGATTCCCCTGGCAAGTTTGTCATAGGGGCCCCTGAGATAGGTCGAAGGGTCCCTGGGCAGGTTGGAAAGGCCCCTTTGAGTAATAGGGAGGGCCCTTGACGCATGTCGGGTAGGTTTTGCCGAAGAAGCAGGCATGCGGCCAGTTCCTTTAACTAAGTCGCACAGGGCCCCTGTCGGCAGACCAGGAGTGGTTTCGCCTGATAAATGTCAAAGTGGGCCGCGTTGGGCAGTTGTCAGAGGGGACCTCTGACGTGGGTGGTTGTTTGCTACGTGCAGCACTGAAAGGCGCCCCTGTAGTTGGGTCAGAAGGCCCATAATATAAGGGAATGTTTCAAATAGGCGTTGTCCTCAGTGCCAGTACGCGAGGGAGCAGACCCTTTTTCATCCGTTCTATCTGTGCGTTTTCCAACCCTCGGGAATTTGGTATCCCCTTTCCACAACGCCTTGAGAATAGACCCTGTGGCTTGCGGGGTTGTCCTGGGCTGGAAAAAAATCCTGGCTTACGGGCGATCCGGTAACAACACTTTTTGTAGGCGCAACCTGGTTTGTGTTGTTCCCGGGGACGAAATCCTGGCTACCGTTGCCTGGGTTCATGAACTTCATTCTGTAGGCCCTGAGGTCCCGGTCCAATCCAGTTGATTCATTATAAATTGAAGGAAAAAAAGAGGCATCACAAAATAAAGTAGGGACGAATCCGTAGAAGTTTTTCATATGCGCGATGTTGTGTTTTCCTTTTCACGCTCCGGGTAAGTGGCCCTTTTTGAGGTGCCCGCCTGGGCTTTGGGGCGCCCCTGAGAAAGTCCTGGCTCTGTGCCTGTATAGAGTTACGATGTTTATGCGGATCACAAAATGTTATAAATATCAATATTTGCTAACGCCAGCAAGTTTTCTAGAAGGCACAAAAATCAACTTCGATCGCAGCGTCATCTATACTCTGCAACTGCGAACACGAGCGCCACCTGTTGTCCACTATATCCAGGTATGTGCAGCCATATCCTGGTATATTATACTAAATCTGGTTTTGGACTTCACATTTTGGTATGTTTTTAGTCTTTATCGTATATTTCTAGTATAAACCAAATGAAACTTTGGAGTACCCAGTGTTCTATTGCTCTGCGTTATCCTGCCATAGCTGAGAAACGGCCGTCCAATTAAGCTAAAATTTGGTAAGTGGTTTGAGACCACACCACTGGCAATGTTGCAAAATTCAAACTCTGGGTCACACTGCACGTGCACACGTATGTACGTACCCCTGTTTCGTAACTAAGAAAGGCTGGACCGAGTAAAAGGGAATATAGCACCCTTAACATAGGCTTTAACTGAGATAGCTAGATTGTCGGATGTACTGAGAAACACCCAAATATGGATTTTTTCCTTCCAAAACGACCTAGTTGCTGATTTTCAACGCCAAAAACATTGGGCATTTTTGGGCATATTTTAAAAGGACAAATTTTGTGACGTTTCGCATACTTCATAAGTGGGCGCACCACTGTGATTTCCACCGCACTTCGTTTTTGCTATTTTAAGCGTCCGCTTCTTATAGGGCCTTGCGTCCGCCACCAAAAGGTATCGACTTGGTCAATTTTGAAATAATTGTAAACTTTCTTTGTCAGTTTTCATTGGGTTTCAAATGGGAAATAATGTCGAACTCGTCTTGAAAAGGAGACACCATTTTATGGGTGGCTCGTGCCAGTAGTTGCAATATTATCCGCAATAGAAGCGCATCAGCATGCACTATTGATATTGAAAAAGGTATGCATTCTGGTTTTGTAAAAGTGATAAGTAATTATCTTTGTCAAAGTGAACCAATTTATAATTAAAAATTGACAATATAAATGTCATGAGAAGACAATTGTGCTGTTGGGTGACTTGTCAGTGTTCATGCGACCAGGGCTTCGGAGTCTGAGTCGGAGTCGGATTCGGAGTCGGTCGGAGTCGGTTATTTTGGCCGGATTCGGAGTTCAGAGTCGGTACAATTTTACCGGCTCCGACTCCGAGTGTCAGTTATGAACAGCGTATGGGCAAGATATTTTACATGTGCGTTTTATAAGATTTTTAGTGGACCTCCGGTGGCGATGACTAAAAAAAGTTTATGCTTCTATAGTTTGCCTTGCTTCGATTATTTGGTTATATACTAATTTGCCATAATGAGGTGAGTACTATAATATCCTTGATAGAACCCGTTTTGTCGTCGGATACAAATTCGGTGTACCAACGATCATGATAAATAAATTTGCAAAAATAGAACGGTTTATAAGCGACGGGTATTTTGCGCAGGTGAGTTAAGCATTGTCCCATTTGAGGGAAATAGTTAACCTTGGATTGTTTTTTTTTCTGATTATATTTTCAAATACAACTTCTTTTCCTAATGTCAAAAATAGCCATACATCGCTCCGATTCAGGACAGAAGGACGTAAATTATTAATTTCATCAAAACTATATGCGTCTCTCCGCACGTCCAAAACGCCAGCTCACTCAGCCAAACAATTCGAATGTATAGTGCGTAGATTACTGTACAGCCTCTGCTCAGGTGGTGTTGCCCACAGTAGCCTCTGACAAGGTGTGTCAGTGCCTACAGTCCTGCGACAAAAGTTAAATAATATTCGCGCTGGAGAGCCCCTTTCAGCCCAGAAAACTTGCAGTTAGGAGTTTTTCAACACGGGCTACAAAACTGCTATCTCAGTTCAAAACCCGTGCTGAAGGTGAACTATTTCCTTTAAAAACTGTATTGAACTCATAATTATTGCTTGATATTAATGATCATGATGGCAGTGTCACAATACCTCACTTTTTGGCTTCAAGAATTGTAAAATTATTTTTATTTTGGCTTCCTGGTGATAAAATAACAGAATTTTTAATTAAACGTATTTTCCATCAAATGAGCACCAACATTATTTTTCCTTAAAACAATGATTTTGTGCAAGGGATTTCTTTTAATATCTGTTGACAAAGCTAGAACGAAGGTTATTAACCTTCGCCTTGATGGTGGTCATTTTTATCCCCATCAAACTGAAGGTTTTTGATAATATCAGGAAACCAACAGCGCGCAGCGCCGATAAAATTAGCGCAACTGTTACTGTTAGGGAACCAATTACCCACATTCAGGGGCGGATCCAGAACGGTTGGTTGGGTCAGTTTGAGGGGTCAAATCCAAAAAGTCTCGCACAATTCTCAAAACTCATCGGATTTCGTTTGCGGTGCATCAGTAACCAATTTATAACAAACTTTTCTTTGTAAAAGATGTCTAGATTTTCTTTACCTAAGTATATGTGTCAAATTTGCACCAATTTCAAATTGTTTGGGGAGAGGAGGGACATGGACCCTTGCCCCCTTCTAGATCCACCCATGCCCACGTTGTGCTAAATGTTAAGCTTCTGGTCGTCTCAGGTTAGGTCAAAGGTGACCTTACCTCCAAAAATGTTCGTGTTGTGATATAGCTACAGGTTTTGACCAAATGATTTAGAATTCAAAGGATGTTATCAAGAAATGAGCTTCCTACAAATTGTATAATTATATCGATTGTAATATCGGTGATATAAAGTCAGCTCATTTTCGTGGCATCATTGCCTATAGGTAAATAGGTAAATGTAGAAGAGCTTCATATTCAAAGGATATACATTACATCAGGTAAATTCGTTCAGGACCAAATTATGTTAGCCCATTAAAGATGACCCATGTGCAATTGTTGCTTAGTAACCACTGCAATATCAGCTGAGGTCATCTGAGGTCACCAGCACTTTTTGCCGAGAACTCATGATGGAAAAGAGATAGAGACATTATAGAGTCAAGACGCGTCCCCCCACATGCGGTATGACCTACCTGGGTCACTAAATGACCTTGACCAGCAGACTTGTGATTGATTCAAATTGTAATGTATGATTCAATCATGATTCACCGGCAACAATGAATGATTCAATCATGATTCAATCACTCAACATTACCACCGATGAATGATTCACAGTGATTTGCAGGCTTACGTGAATAAATCATGAATGATTCATTCAATGAATTATTCATTCAATGAATTATTCATTCAATGAATTATTCATTCAATGAATTATTCATTCAATGAATTATTCTTTTTCATGAGTTTTAATTAAATCAAACGTTACTTTGAGCATTATTAGTAAAATTATTATATGANGGAGCCGACTCATAAACCAGACTGGACCAGAGCTGAGCCTTCTCATGGACCAGACTGGACCAGAACCGAGCCGACTCATGGACCAGACAGCAGACTGGACCAGAGCCGAGCCGACTCATGGACCAGACTGGACCAGAGCATCGAGGCGACTCATGAACCAGGGACATGGACCAGACCCGACTCCATGGACAGGACTGGACCAGAAACGGAGCCGAACTCTAAACCAGACTGGACCACAGAGCTGACCTTCTTACATACGGACCAGACTGGACCAGAACCGAGCGACTGCTGGACCAGCTGGAACCAGAGTCTGAGCGACCTCATGGACCAGTACTTGGACCAGAAGCCGAGCCGACTCCATGACCAGACTGGACCAGAGCCCCCGAACTCATGACCAGACTGACCAGAGCCGACGCCGGACTCGAGGAAGCCAGACCAGAGTGAACTAATGAACCGAGACGAACTAAAAAGTGGGGAGTCATACGTCACTTACACGAAGCAGATAAAATACGAGATGCGTAACTGACGGCACCAAATCGTGACACTATTGTTCGAATTGAGCCAGAGTCATCGATTAGGGTAACAGAAGTGCTGATCAATGATCAGGAAGGTGTGCTACGAAACATAATGTCTGTTTCCGTCTTGAGAAGTGCGCGAAAATAAGCTGGCCGGGCAAATTATAATATGGGGTTTCAGAAAAATGTGTTTCGGCTTAATGCTTTCTAAAAGCAAAGGGGAGCATCGGAAAGACGCATGCCGCACTTACCTACCCTTTTAATTACGCTTGACTTGTAGACGTCGACTTAAAGATACGACTGGTAAGAAATGTAATATTGTTGTTTCATGAAAATTGAAAATAAATTATATTAACACTGAATAGGGTTTACAATTTATGTGCAATTTGACAGCAATGCGCCGATTGAATGCATTTGTTTGTTGATCTGCTAAGCATGACGATGCATTGCTGCGACATGGTGAATATCTCTTTATCTGGCACACAGCACATGTGCGTGGTGTAATGTCGGGAAGGGATTCTGAGCTCAGTACCCACTCATGACGCACGGTCACTCAGCGAGCTCAGAGCTACACACAGCACCTGTGCATGACGCACGGTCACTCAGCGAGCTCAGAGCTAGCCCAGGCTACATGAACCGGAATATGTTGCAATGTTTAGGGAGGGACTATCTATGACGCCACCCACAGCATGCGTCACTTTGTACTGCCAGACACGCGTCTGGCCCATGTCGTGCAGTCGTAACTTGCCACCGCTGTGCGCTGGACACCGTACCAGCTAACCGAACATATACACACACACAACCGGAGAGCTGCTTCTCGCTAACGAGGTCCGGGAAAAAGCGGATCGGTTTGCTCATGCATGCCGGCATGTTTTCTTGTGTTAGGCAATCCATGTGGAGCCTCTCCTGGTATCCGGTTGCCAGAGACCGGTCATCCTGTACCGCTGCTGGGAAAGCAGCTGGGGAAGATTATATCAGATGTTATAGCGAAGGACGCCGAAAAGGGCACCGAAGGCGCCCTTCGCTGAATGTGAGGCGCGTTCCATTGAATGTACGGCGCGCTCCGATACACTGCTAAAGGCGCCCTTCTACATAACTTCAAAACGCCTTCCAAATACTTCCAGGAGTGCCCTCCGATACACATCTGAAGGCACCCTCTCACATAGTTCGAAATGTGACCTCCGATACACCTCTGAAAACGCTTTCTAATATGCCTTTAATGGCGCCCTTTGATAAACTTCTGAAGGCGCCTCAAACATACCTTTAAAGGTGCCCTCTCATATACCTTCCAAGGTGCCTTCCGATACAAATCCGAAGGCGCTTTCCTACATACCTCCAAAGGCACCCACCGATGCACCTTTGAAAACGCCCTCCCACAAACCTACACTCTACAGGCTCCAAAGGCGTCCTCTGATACATCTCTGATGGCACCCTTCTGCATCCCTTCAAAGGCGCCCTCGAATACACTTTCGGAGGCGTCCTTCAATACATATCTGAAGGCGCCCTCCGATACACCTCTAAAGGCGGCCTCCCACATACCGCCAAAGGCGTCACCGATACGATTTCCCTCTGAAGGTGCCCTCTCACATAGTCCAAAAGCACCCTCAGATACATATATCCGAGGCCCGAGGGCGCCCTCCCTACATACCTCCAAAGGTGTCCTTCGCTGAATGTGAAGTGTGTGTGTGGGGGGGGGGGCGCCACTGGTCTAAGAGAGGGGGCCTCTGGAGGTAATTGGGAGGGCACCTCCGGGGATGTGTCGGAGGGCGCCTTTGGAGGTATGTGGGAGGGCACCTCCGGGGATGTGTCGGAGGGCGCCTTTGGAGGTATGTGGGAGGGCGCCTTCAGCAGATGTATCGGAGGGCACTTTTGGAGGCGTGTGGGAGGGCTCATTCAGAAATGTATCGGAGGGCACTTTTGAAGGTATGCGGGAGGGCACCTTCATATGTGTATCGGAGGTCGCTCTTGGAGGTGTGTGGGAGTGCGATTTCAAAATTGTATCGGATGTCACCTTTTGAGCTATGGGGATGGTGCCTTCAGAGGTGCATCGGAGGGCGCCATTGGAGGTATGTGTTAGCTGGGAGGGTGCCCTCGGAAATTTATCAGACCCTATCCCCCGCTCAACAACATTTTTTGCTGAAAGCGCACTCGTGTGTGTGTGTGTGTGGGGGGGGGGGGTTTGGCGTCCCTTGAGGGCGTGGTTTCCCCTTGGCGGATTTCTAAATACGCCACTGGTTCAAGGATGAGCATATTTATGCATGCCGACAAAGAAAGTCATCCTATTAAAAGACAACTTGTTATGCAATATGGGCCACCAATGTCGGCTGAGTTTTCATACCGCCCAACATGCCGATTGCAGGCGACACACAACCGGCATACTGTGCAGTGGCGGCTCGTCATAGGAGGCAACTGAGGCCGGGCCTCACCAGTCATTTTTGAGAAAGACGCGGATAATGATATTATTAAATAGCAAAGTAATGTGTTTTTCTCATTCACTTATAATTCACATCATGTTACAAGTATATATATTATTAATATGAACTAATAAGTACCAACACAATTTTCAAGCCGCTCCGCCCACCAGTGCGACCGGTCTGTTTTAAAAATAACCGTAGTTTCGAAACCATGAGCCAGCTACTGAGGCCCGGCCGGCCGGCGCCTCGGCAACTCCGCACCCGCCTTACTACAGCTACCGAGGCACCAGCGAGCAAACGCCGGTGCAAACGACGATGCCGCGTCTATGGCTGGCAATTGGAAGTCTCTGAAGGGCCCGAAACGATTGAGGGCCTCTAAGCATTATTCAGCTCTAAGGAGTCGCAGCGACGGGAATTTTAAAGTTAAGAAATTAAGGGACATACTTGGATCTATTGACTTTAAACACATATTTGATTGAATTTCAACATTAAACTGATAATCAAAATGATGTTTTAAATTCATCTTCTTTTCGCAACGAGCCGCCGCCGGCGCAGACACGCGGCAGGTAGAGCGAAGAGCAAAACAAATTTGAACCCGGCAGCCGTATTTGTTACGGACTGTTCTTTATGACGATTTTTATTAAACACTGGGAGCATCCACGCTCCGATTCCAATGTCTGGCTAATAATCACCATGATAATAAAAGATGTTTTTACATTTGTTAAATGCCTATCTACGTACTTGTGTTTTGGCATGCTACATGGTCATGGGTTGCGACAATTTAAAACAAATTCTTGCGGCACTCGTCTAACTGAGGCACCGGCAGCTCCCGGCTTCAGGAGGCGGCGAATGCGCGATATGCAATCTTGCGTCCAGATCGGTCCATGTGTCGAATGCATTACAAGTCGATGCGTGTGAATCCCAATTCTCGTCTTCGTCGCAGCATCATCGTTGCATGTCGCAGCATTGTCGTGGGCATTGCTCTGTTGAGTGTGACGCCGTGTCAGTTGATAACTGGGCGGTCTGTTGAAGTTGTGAACCTGTGACTGTGTGATATCTGGGCTGGTTAAGTGTTATTCCCACTGGACTTTGAACAGATGAATCTGAAGGCCTAGGATCGATATTATATCTTATCTAAAGCGGACAGTCCTATTGGATCAAAGATCCGAAGAAGCGAAGAAAAACTGGACCGACGACTTTCCAAAAGGTAAGCGCTCTCTCTCATTATAAGCCAATCAGCCTCACCGGGGGTAACAATATTTCCCGTTTCCATTAATTCTCGGTTCTGGGCCTCAGGTACTTTGAGGGCCACGAGCCGCCACTGATACTGTGCACAAATGTATTGCCGACAGCCGTGACAACGTTGTATTTTAACATTGTGAAAAGTATACAGAAAAATAAAGGCAAACATTGCACAAAACAGTCACTCTGAGTAGGTACCCAGTGCATTATTGTTAAATTACTTCCTGCAACTGCAAGTGCAAAGATTATTTGAGACTGAGTCATGCCACTGAACTCGTAACGGCAGCCACTGGTTCGCACTCGTCTCCAACACTTCCCCAGTGAGCCGAAAACCATCCGCTCAGCTTTTCACGCAGGACTTTCTGGGTGCTCTCGAACAAATCAGAAAACGTGAAGAGCGAAAAGCCAGTGAAGATACCGATGAAGCTGGCAATGTTTGCCAGAAGATCGGAGACCGTGGTGGCCGGCGTTTCCTGGATTGTCTCCTCCGTGAAATCGAACGTCAGCGTCACGGTAACGATACATGGATTCCAGCGTAGCAGGTGGTTGTCTCCGCTCCTCTTCTCTGTCACGGTGTAGGTAGTGTCGACGCATACTTCAGGACAATGACAATCGGCCGTGCTGAGCTTGAAGGCGTCCTCCGGTAGGTAGGTGAATGCTTCCGATGGCCACGGAAGGTAGTCCAAAGGTGGCGGCGGCGGCGGTGGCGGTGGCGGCGGCGGTGGCGGCGGCGGCGGCGGTGGCGGTGGCGGCGGCGGTGGTAACGAAGGCGGCTGCAGCAGCGATTTAGTCCCCAAAGGAACTGGTAACGTCTGGGGCGACGGTGTTGCAGTCTGCGACAGAGGCTGGGCGTCTTTAGACTGTATGTCTGTAGGCAACAAAGGCTGGACATCTCCAGGCTGAATATCTGTAGGCGTCAGAGGCTGTATGTTTGAAGGTAGCGGATTAGCGTAGGCAGAAATCAGCTGGCCGCTAATTTCCGTATCAAACTGACCATCAGGGGAAGGAGACGTGGATCTGTCCGTTGTTGAGGGAAATTGTGTGGACCATAGAAACTGGTAGTCTTGTTCCAACCTTGTCATATTGAGATAGTTGAAATTCCTGGCCTTGCAGGCAACTTTGGGAAGAGGAATAAACACAATTTTCTCAGTTGCGTTGCCCGAAAATGGGATTCGTGTGCAGAGCGGCAGGTTCTCCATGAAGCCCCCGATCTGAGGCAGGAACACGCCTGCTCCGACCATGTGGGGCAGCCGGCAGCCGGTGTGCGCCGCCAGCCGCCGCCACTGGCACTCCTTCAGACACTGGCTGACCGAGTAGCCCGGCTGGGACGAGCACGGCCGCTGCCGCACGCTGACACGCTCCGTGCGCCTTGCCGTGATGACGTAGTGGGAGGGGCTGCGGGAGACGAGCGGCACGCTCTCCGTGGGCGGCGCCCAGTCCGGCAGGTCGCCAATGTGCGGAACGCCGTCCGCGTGGAAAAAGAGCCGGTAGGAAGGACTTCCGATTGCAGTATTCCTACTTTTAAAGTACGGAGATTCATGCAGCCTGATTGTTAGCGGGTGTTGACGGGTTCCTGCGAGGTTGATGTTTTCGCTTGGCTGGAATGTGAAGCAGCGTGTGAAGGCCCAGGACAGGACGTTGTTCCTGTATGGCTTCCAATAGAACTTCTCACGCCACACACCAGGACCAGCAGTGTCGGAGAAGAAGCTCTGTTCCCCGCGGTACTCTACCTGTGCCGTCTCACCCGATAGCTTGATGGTAATGTCGTCCACAAAGTCCGTGAGGTTGACGGAATGGTTGGCAAGTCGGTGTACAGCAAGCACCAATAAGTGTTCTTCCGGAATCTCGTGCGGACAGATGGTGAAGTGGGGGAAGTGGCTTCTGCGGCGAGATATGGTCGTGAGGAGTCGCTCGGAGTTGTACTCGATAAGCTGCTGGTAGATGAGTCCAAACAGTACAATCAGCAGGATCAGCCGAAGGAGTTGCCGCGGCGATGGCCGCAGCATGGCGACTGAGCGACCGTCAGCAGCCAGTCGTCAGCCGTCAGCAGTCAGCCGTCAGCAGTCAGCCATCAGCAGTCAGCAGTCAGCCGTCAGTCGTCAGCCGTCAGCAGTCAGCAGTCAGCAGTCAGCCATCAGCAGTCAGCAGTCAGCCGTCAGTCGTCAGCAGTCAGCAGTCAGCCAGTCAGCAGTCAGCAGTCAGCAGTCAGCAGTCAGCCAGTCAGCAGCCAGCAGCCAGCCGTCAGCCGTCAGCAGTCAGCCGTCAGCAGCCAGCAGCCAGCCGTCAGCCGTCAGCAGTCAGCCGTCAGCAGCCAGCCGACGCCCAATGGAGCACGCACCAACACTGCCGGCCGGCGCTGGGAATTGACGAACCAGCACTGCCGGCCAGCACAGAGTGCGCATTGAGCTGTCTCCCGGCTGTCCAAGTCGAACGAGTCTTGGACAGAGGACATGGCCGTCCAAACATCATCAGCCTGAGAGGGTCAGTGCCGGGCGGCTAGTATGTTTGTCTCTGCCTTTTTACCTTGCCCATGTTTGCAGTCCGGTGTGGCGGCGAGGCCGACGAGCAAATTATGGGGAACGCCAATGGCTCCATGCGTGCGGTGATCGCGCTGCACTTGCAGTATTTGCTTGATGTTGGATGACTTCAATGGATGCCTGTCGGCTGTCTACGCCATCGTTGTGATGTGCATTGTGCACTGTGCAGAGTGATCACTGTGCAGAGTGATCGATCTCTCGCTACAGTGTGACACTTGTATGCGCCAGGCTGGGGCTGCATCGCACAGCCCAAACCTTCCGTGTGGCACAAATGCAGACAGACATACCTACATGCATACCTTCAAAGGTGTCCTTCGCTAAATGTAGGTCTGTGCGCCTCTGGTCTCACAGATGGTGCCTCTGGAGCTAATTAGGAGGGTGCCGTCGGATATGTATCGGGAGCGCCTTCGGAGGTATGTGGGAGGGCGCCTTCAGCAGGTGTATCGGAGGGCGACTTTGGAGGCGTGTGGGAGGGCTCATTCAGTACTGTAGCGTAGGCTCAGTACTGTATTGAAGGTGGGTGTTCCTGTGAGAGGGTTCCTTCATCTGTGTATCAGAGGTCGCCCTTGGAGGTGTGTGGGAGGGTGATTTCAAAATTGTATCAGAGGTCACTTTTTGGGCTATTGGGGATGGTGCCTTCAGAGGTGTATCGGAGTGCGCCATTGGGGGTATGTGGTAGCTGGGAGGGCGCCCTCGGAAATTTATCGTAGCCTACCCCCCCCTCCCCGCTCAACATCATCTTTTGCTGACGGTGCCCTCATGGGGGGGGGGAGTTGAAGCCCCTTGAGGGCATGGTCCCCCTTGGTGAATTTATAAATACGCCACTGATTTCACTCACTTAGCGTATCCAGTATTCCAAAACAATATTAAGTGGTGCAAATTTCAGAATGTTTTGTAGAAAGCACTCGGAATATTATTTAATTGCTATCCGATCCCCAGTAAAACGTTTCTTGAGTTTTCTTTGAAATCAGTAAATATGTCTATCTTCTACCGATTTGTGTCGTTCTTTGCGGGGGAAATGTCACCCCGGTGGCACCCTTTGATATGCCCCTGGCGTTACCAGCGTTTCAGTACTACAGCCCAAGGCTATAGAACAACCTACAGCCTGGCAGGAGGATCTTAGTCAGCTGTTGTGTTATCAGTTCGTCTGCGTTTGCTCAATCAACTATGCACCTTGTATGGTGTTCCGATACTCTTCAGAACATTTCCGACGATTGAGCAATGCAAGTGACGGAGCCCCAGCCAGCATCCTCCGATTTCGTCACTTCGGCATTAAATAAAATGCGGAGACATATTGTGACATGCTCTCCTTCCCACAGACGGCTGTAGTACGTACCTACTTGTTATGATGTTTTTATATGGTGTTACATAATCCCACGCTGGTATGTGAGTCGGTGAGAACCATGTGAATTCAGTGCATTATGTAACATGGGCTTACAAGATCGATTACATGAGGCTAAAAGCAAGCTTTGTCAGACGCTTGTTTAGATAAGGATGATACGGAACATTCATATGAGAGAGAACATTGGTTTTTATATCTTCTGTGGTCGATTTCTCAGTTAATGTCGAACGAGTCCAGGATCCCCCCCAACAAAATATGAACATTGTCATTATGCGAAATTTGATTATTCAGTTGCGTTATATGTTTTTGTATGATTTATTCGTTGGTATTATTTAAAATAAAACTAAACGGGTAATTTTAGCATCTCACTTCCAAATGTATCGGCTCTTTCATTATTTAGTGCAAATTTTACATTATTCAACCTCTTGCAACTCCACCCACGGACCCTTAAATTCCCCAGTGGAGAAACTTCCCACCGATTATGAACCCCTGAGATAGTGTGGCCTGAAGCTTGTCCCATTACTTAGATGACGTTCCTTTTCCGGAAGCGGCATGGTTTACCCAATGAAGCAGTGGTCTGGTGTCATTATGCCGTCTACACTCCCACTTCACTGTAACGCAGTCCCCGGCTGGACTGGCAGCCGTCCGACAGTGGGGGAAGGACGGCTCTGCTGTCCTGTATCCCCTGTACGGCGGGGTCGGATCTGTAACGCCAGTCCCTGATGGACTTGGGCAGCCGTCCGACAGTCGGGGGAAGGACGGCTCTGCTGTCCTGGAATCCTGTACCGGCCGGGGTCGGATCTGTAACGCAGTCCAGCTGGACTGGCAGCCGTCCGACAGTGGGGGAAGGACGCGCTCTGGCTGTCCTGATTCCTCTGGTACGCGCCGGGCGGGGTCGGATCTGTAACGCAGTCCCTCTGGACTGGCAAGCCGTCCGCAGTGGGGGGAAGGACGGCTCTGCTGTCCTGGATTCCCCTGTACCGGCCGGGGTCGATCTGTACGCAGTCCAGCTGGACTGGCAGCCGTCCGACAGTGGGGGAAGGACGGCTCTGCTGTCCTGGATTCCCTGTACCGGCCGGGGTCGGATCTGTAACGCAGTCCCCAGCTGGACTGGCAGCCGTCCGACAGTGGGGGAAGGACGGCTCTGCTGTCCTGGATCCCCTGTACCGGCCGGGGTCGGATCTGTAACGCAGTCCCCGGCTGGACTGGCAGCCGTCCGACAGTGGGGGAAGGAGGCTCTGCTGTCCTGGATTCCTGTACCGGCGGGGGGTCGGATCTTTAACGCCAGTCCGTTGGACTGGCAGCCGTCCGGACATTGGGGGAAGGACGGCTCTGCTGTCCTGGATTCCCTGTACCGGCCGGGGTCGGATCTGTCGCAGACGCCCGACTGTGGCCACTGGCCATGTTCTGCCCGGAAGCGGATCGGTCCCAGCCAACAGGCAGCCAACAGGCCTCGTCGCCCCCTCTCGTAAACCTCGGCATCTTCCGTGGGTACTGGACCTGGGGGGAGGGGTAATGGTGGGTACCGTGGGTACTGGACCCACGTGACTCATCACTCACCCGCATAAGGGTGCTGCACAGCGGCTTCTGCATAGCATTAGCGGCCAATGCACAGTGCACAGTGCGCTAATGCACAGCTGCACACTGCACAGCTGCACAGCTGCACAGCTGCACAGCTGCACAGCTGCACAGCTGCACAGCTGCACAGTACACAGCTGCACATCTGCACAGCTGCACATCTGCACAGCTGCACAGTATACACAGCTGCACAGCTGCACAGTACACAGCTGCACAGCTGCACAGCTGCACAGTATACACAGCTGCACAGCTGCACAGTACACAGTGTGCAACGTGCATGATGTTTCACATGGCGGGGTAGTGACGTCATGTCGGGACCAGTGCTAACGGGCAGACCGACTCTGTCAGGGTGACATGTGGAGGACCGCAGAGGACGTAGAACGCCACACAGGCTGGTATTAATCACAGGTCAGCCGCCCGCCACGGCCAGCTGCCACCGCCCTCTGAAGCCGTCCACCACGGCCAGCTGCCACCGCCCACCGAACTGCCGTCCACCACGGCCAGCTGCCACCGCCCTCTGACCTGCCGTCCACCACGGCCAGCTGCCACCGCCCACCGAACTGCCGTCCACCACGGCCAGCTGCCACCGCCCTCTGAAGCCGTCCACCACGGCCAGCTGCCACCGCCCTCTGAACTGCGTCACCACGGCCAGCGCCCAACCGCCTCTGAACTGCCGGCCACCACGGACAGCTGCCACCGCCCTCTGACCTGTCCGTTCACAATCACGGCCAAGCCTGCACCGCCCTCTGAACTGCCCGTCCACACGGCCAGCTGCCACGCCCTCTGACTGCCGTCCACTCACGGCCAGCTGCAACCGCCCTCTGAGCGTCCACCACGCCAGCTGCCACGCCACCGAACTGCCGTCCACACGCAAGCTGCCACGGCCCCTGAAAGCCCGTCCACCACGGCCAGCTCCACCCGCCCTCTGAATGCCGTCACCACGGCCGCTGCACCGCCCACCGAAACTTGCCGTCCACCACGGCCAGCTGCCACCGCCCTCTGAAGCCGTCCACCACGGCCAGCTGCCACCGCCCTCTGAAGCCGTCCACCACTGCCAGCTGCCACCGCCCTCTGAACTGCCGTCCACCACGGCCAGCTGCCACCGCCCTCTGAATTGCCGTCCACCACGGCCAGCTGCCACCGCCCTCTGAAGCCGTCCACCACTGCCAGCTGCCACCGCCCTCTGAAGCCGTCCACCACGGCCAGCTGCCACCGCCCTCTGAACTGCCATCCACCACGGCCAGCTGCCACCGCCCTCTGAACTGCCGTCCACTGACGGTGTGGTGCAGGATAGGCATACCGCTGGACCACTGACGAGATGCCGTCATATAACCCTCAGATGGCCCCCGCTGACAGATTGCACTTCTGACTTGCTGCACCCGGCAAATGACAAGGTGCTGCCGATCCAACCTGGTGAGATACCACGAAACGGAACGGAAGTTTATACATACTTTATAACTACCCAAACCCAAGACATTTGGCCAACTGCCGTGGGTGCGTTTAGTTAACATGAAATATTCCATGTGACGCTATGAAGAATCCTGCGTTTTTGTTGGAAGATTAAACATATTTTCGCGAATATCTAGTCTGCTGACTCAAGTCAGTTTCATATGTCGTATGTTTCTTTTGCTCATTTATAAATGACCGCAGTTGAAGCCGCTTTTTGATTGACATTGTCCATTGAATAGGCAGATTAACCCTATTCCGTGCGGGGCATATTCTGCCCTCCCTAGTAGTTTTTCGCATGCCGCTTCAAAACCATTAGGCCTAACGTCTTGAAACACCGTGACTTTTCCTAAAATTAAATGACTCGTGTTGCGTTAAATTTGTGAAAAAATCGGCCCAGCAGAGGCGGCTCCAGGCTCATGTTTTGGAGAGGTCGTTACGAATGCGGTTGTGCGGTGCATACTTCCTTCGTAGTTTGCGGTGGAATAAAAACGTCAAAAGTGATGTCACTGCTATATACATCACACATACTTGAATTATACATTTTGGGGCAGAGGCGCACTCAGGTACATAAAATGGGAGGCGATATCCTCCATCAAATAAGGCCAAACTTCATATTACTAAGATGATAAAAGGCGTTCCCCCACATGGTGCCCCCCAAGTTGTTTACCTGGATCTGCCTATGCGCAAAATATTACATTTAGCAAATTTCAGCAACAAAGCCCACATGTAACGTCCCAAACAATCACGAACAGTACATATTTGTTATAAGAAAATCCCTCCATTTTTCATCCCTGAGTACGCCTTTGATTTTTCATTTTGGTTCTTGTCCCTTTCGTATGTTAAAAACCATTGCCATAAATGCTCAAAAACGTTTCGGGCATGAAAATCGGTCAAATAACGTAGCTGCAATGACCTTTCAAAAAAAAAAAAAATTGCCCCCTTGCCCCCATTTTTATACAAAAAAGCAATTTCGGGGTCGAACAAAATTGTCACGACGAATTGAATGGTGTTGCTCCCGTTGAAATCGACCAAGCAGTTCTCGAGATCTCTGGGGGGGGGGGGGCAGAATCTGCCCCCACCACGCACTTAAAGGTTATTCTGGCCGCCAGCACGGAATAGGGTTAAAATGATTAATTTGCAACATACGTCTCTCAATCCTATCCAATAAACA
The DNA here is from genome assembly GCA_014673585.1 of Semibalanus balanoides. NCBI lineage: Eukaryota > Metazoa > Arthropoda > Thecostraca > Balanomorpha > Balanidae > Semibalanus > Semibalanus balanoides. Next base: position 156,512 of record VOPJ01014393.1, on the reverse strand, counting down.
TAATCTTACATAGTATTCCAAACCAGTCGCCACCTCGTAGAAAAGGCACAGGTAAGAATCCCCATTGATTCCACCTAGTTTCGCGAAACATCACGCGAAATTATTCATTTTGAACTCTCCGAACGACCGTTACGGGTGCATTATTTCACGTTAAGGGCTATCAGTTCACCCTCTTGACGCGAATCCAATTGCATTGTACAAGCACATACATCTATATTGTATACGTAAACGCACCATTGTTGATAGGCCGGGTATACGAGGTGGTTTCGGAAGGTGGGCGCTGACCCACAAATGTGTCGCTGTGGACGAAACTCGGTTGAACCTGTCGTACGTCATTCGTACCGTTTGTGGGCGAACGTTCCTGTCTGAAGCAAAACTTGACTTTTATTCATTAAAATGAATTATAATTATTAATGATATCGGTGCGTTGGCCACTGTGTATGCAATAAATCTTATTCATTCTCGCTGGATAGTTAAGCCAATTACCGGAATTGCATCATCCCACACCCATCCACATGCGCACACCATTCCAAATCCACACATCGCTCAGTAAATACAGTTTTTTATTTGCATGAGATTTTAGCCTCAGTTCTTAACCATGCACGCCATAGCCTAATGTTAAATTGAAATCATTTTGGGGGGGGGGGGTGGGCTCGGGCCCCCCCAGAGAAATTGTTAAGTTCCACCCCTGCCGTTACTTAACAAATACCATATTTCAATGACGATCTTACAGGGCTGAGATCCTGGGGGGGTCCTTGGTCATAAATACTAGGTAAGCGGTAAACGGAGCTTCAACACGGGCCAATATGGGAGGCAGTTTTGACATCTATGACAAATGCCTCCCATTGACCCTGCGTGAAGCTCCGTTCCGCTTTAACCCTAGATTTTATGACCGTGGACCCCAAATCTCCAGCCTCTGGATCTTCGTAGGCATGTGTAACCTCGACTATCACCAGCCATGGCCGCTGGTCGGCTGTTCTGCGTCATATCCCTCGTAGTGCGTCTCAATCAGTATACATGTCACTCGGCATGTTCGCATCAAAGAGACTGTCCGCTCGGCCATCATCGCCTGCCGTTCAGACTTTGTATGATCAGCCGGCGGCCCTCGAAATCAGATCAGCCGGCGGCCCTCGAAACAGAACCGGCGCACTGCCGATCATAGCAGAACTCTGAAAATAAACATTAATGATCGGCTGGCGGCCCTCGAAAGAAAGCCGGCACACTGTCCGTCATAGGAGAACTCTGAAAACAAACAGTGATGATCTGCCGGAGAGAGATAGCTGGGTTTTGTCGGGGCAGGTATCTGGTATCACGGCGGATATCTGGCATCGGGCGGATATCTGGTATCAGGGTGGATATCTGGCATCAGAGCGGTTATCTGGCCCACGGGACTGATATCTGACATAGCTGTACTGGGACTGATATCCGATTGGGGATTGATATCCGGCTGGGGATTGTTATCCGACAAGGGACTGATATCCGACTAGCAGACTGATATCCGACTGGGGATTAATATCCGACTGGGGATTGATATCCGACTGGGGACCGATATCCGTCTGGGGATGGATATCCAACTGGGGATTGATATCCCGATCCCTGGGTTAATTGGTAAATCCGAGTTTTGGCATCATTGATATCCGACTGGGTCACATTGAATATCTGACCACTAGGGGATTGATATCAACTAGGGGAACCAGCATTAGGGAGGATATCCTACTCCGGGACTCGATCAATCCTACTGGGGGATTGATGTCAGACTAGGCAGAGACATATCTAACAGACGCTGTGTCTCTAGGGTATAAGGTGATATTTGTCCGGATCTGAAGGGACCTGACCTATTATAATATCATATGATTAGGATAAAGTCTTCGCACTTCTTAATACTTTATTCAGCCGATACTATAGTACCGCATTCAGTCCCTCAGACTAAGGATGCCAATCCATACTCACAGCCCAACCAGGATATCAATACGGCTAAATACTATCGAGGTGGAGGTGAGGGGTATTATTATAAATATCACTAATATAAATTATCTACTTTACCTACTATATGTAATACTAATTTTATATATTGTATATACTCATAGATTATTTCTTATTATACTGACGTATTAATAGATATATTATACGTATATATTATATATATATCATATGACATATGAAGGTTTATCCATGAAGAACATCCATCTGACTCTCACGTCACGGAACGTTATTACAGTACATGGTTTGAACCTGAATAACCTACTTTACAGTTAGTTCAAGCCCGATTGTGATTATCGCACCGAGAGAGATATTCATATTGTAATCGCAGCAGCACTAAGATATATACCCCGAAGTAGTACGCCCGGATAATACTTTAATTCGAGAGTAGTCTAGTGTATGTTGGACAATTGAGCTCTAGGAACACAGTTTCCCCAGATAGGATGTTACCTATTCCGGCAATATACCCACATTGAAACTTTTAGTTGGAATTCAGCCACTGTACGAGACCTTTATCTGCTCTTCTTCCCGTTAGTTTTCTTTGTATAATTAAACTTACAAACACATATTACCTCACCTCGGGTACTACCGGTACCGAGCTCACCTGGGCCTGCCGTAGTACCATGGGGTACCTTAGTATCGTAGTGTGAGCCATGGTGGTGGAAAGCTCACACGGTAAGTCACACATAAAAGTTGGTGTGGAAAATCCATCAGAGTAGCAACTTTATTGTAAGAGCCGTTCCGATTAACCACTGAACGGTATTATTTTAGTATTAATTTTTCTCATAAACTGGTAGGGGCTTTTTATGAGGCGCAGCCGTGTTTCCATTTTAGAACTGTCCCGTTTCCTATACCATTAGCATCGTGTTATAGTGCCACCTATGTAGACAAGACACTGAGTGTTGCGAATGCGTTTTTGGGTAAGTTGAGTCTAGGAACACGGCTTTTCCTGGATATTTTTGGTGTTAATTGAAACTTTATAATTCATAAAAGTTTCAATTAATACAAAAAAGGGAAAAGCCGTGTTCTTAGACTTAATTACCCAAAACGCATGACATATTACCGGGCACTACCGGGTACTACCGGGTAGAAAAAAATTGTTGTACCCGGTAGTACCCGGTAATATTTCGTGCGTTTTGGGTAATTGAGTCTAAGAACACGACTTTTTCCGGATTTTTTTGGTGTCAATTGAATCTTTATAATTCGTTGAGTTTCATTTGATGCCAAAAATATCCGGGAAAAGCCTTGTTCTTAGACTCAATTACCCTAAACGCACGAAATATTACTGGGTACTACCGGTTACTACCGGGTACAAATAAATCCTTCGTGAAAACGGCTATTATTTCTCCTATTTCCCATCTCGACTTTTTGTAATAATGAAACAGTAATGCTGATTGAGGTGCATTATATATTTATATTGTGTGCATATGTAAGTTAAAAAATGATGTATGATATAATATCACTTTTTAGTACAAAGTAAATTGTGATAATGTTTTGTCGACTTGTCTATTTTGTTTTGCAGTCGGCCTGGTACCTTTACTGCAGGTTGACCAAAATACTCCATTTTTACCACATGCCGAGATATCCTTTCAGCATTAGCACGTGCTTTTGGGAAATTACTTCGGACCGCTGCTGCACATGTTAAAAGTATTTGAAAAACGATTTAGATCGTGGTCATTTCGATTTTCCTTCACAACTTGTTGAACACATTTTCAGAAAGGAAATGCCAGAACAGAAGCGCAATGCAACAATATGTCATAGCAGAGCATCAGATATCGCCGACATTGCCTGTTTAGGGAAGAGTGCCCATATTGCGGCCCGCCTTAAATCGCGAAACATGTCCTGGTGCTTAGGCATATTCGTCGTATGAATATAAATCCCCCAGCTTCAGTACGCGATCCTGGCATTTTTCTAGCAAAATAAACTTATCATTTAACATCGGACACTTTTATGGGTAGCTGTAGGATTTTTCGCAGACCCTTACAAAAAGGCGCATATTAGGCAACAGCGTGCCTAATTGCCCATGACCGGGCCGCATTTAGGCGACCTACTTTTCAATGTTATTTTTACATTGTTGTTCGACTTTGCAAATATACGAAATGAAACCGTTCAGTTTCAGATTGTGTGGTAAGTTATGTTTGAAAGCGAATTTCCCGTAACCTAGATTTATGTGCGAAAAAGTTGTTTTAAGTCTCACAGGGGTTCGAATACCACATGAAGGTTAATTACCACCGGGTAAATACCATAAGTGCCTTAAATGCGCCATGGGACGCAAAAGTGTTATGTGCCCTGGGCAATATGTATGGGCGTGATTCAGAATTCACTACAAGTCGGGAAAACAGCAATATGGCGGACATGTTTAGTTTTGATCTGGCTTTTTGCTCAAAAGGAATTACAAATGAAATGTTAATCCTAATTTCAAACCACTTCAGCCTTCAACCTGCCTTCACAATAAAACAAACAGTACAATAAACATGCATGTCCCAGATAAAGAAAACATAACATTCGAAAATGACTTCCTGACAGCGAACTGACCTTTTGCTTGGGCGACAGCAGACCGGAAATATGAGTTAGTGATTGGTGATTAATAATATGCATTTACAAAATAAATATAGGGCATATTATTTTTCCGAGAATATTTGTACATGGGCGGATTTAGGAACCTGGCGCAGTTTTGGGCACTCTCCCCTGTTCACATGTATTAAGGTATCAGAAATTCCTTAAATATTGGCGCATTGTAAGGGAGAGGCATTTTTTTGTGAAGTGAAGCATAAAAATACTCTTTAAAAAACACTTGCCGGAGTTTAGCGGCATGTGGTTAAATTATGAATCCTTCATATTTGAGGTTGCATCTTAAACAATCTGTATCATGTATGCGCAAACAATGTTAGTAATCTTTGCACGCATGCAGGATGCATGCAAATAACTGCTCGAGATTTGAGTTTATTTTAATGTTGTCAAATACGAAGTTACGAAATCCTTCGAGAAAAGTGTCCAAAAATTTATCAGTCTGACCAACCAAATTGGTCACAACATTTTTTCGGTTATCAAAATTTTGGTAACCCATTAACTCCACTAGTTTTTGCTGTAGGTCACTCACTCAGCAAAGATATTATTTTCCCAGGAAAACTCGAAAGATTGTATATGTTTAAAGCTCGAAAGATTACATATATCTTCCCACCCTTATGCAATATTCATCCCGCTTTTTTGACCGCATAAAACAAACTCAGTGAATATTGCATAATTTTCCAGCAACGGGCGGGAATATATATTCTTGCCGTTCCTGATTTTCCTGTTTATACTTTTTCGTAATTGTCTGCCTCCTTCCGATTACGAAAGAACATCATGCAGCTTTATTTGCATAGTCTTTGCTTTGAACTATCGTGCAAAGCATCTGTTTAATGTTTCGAGCAGAATGACGCAATATTTGTGATGATGTTCAATTTCGAAAACTTACGTCCAGCACTAGACAGAGCTGAGAGATCTCCATGCCGGTTTGATTTAGATAGTTCGGTACCGTATATTATCGAAACTGAAGCGCTGTGTGATGCAGACGGCGTATGCGCATCAGTGAGATTGAATTGTCGCAATGCGGGCAGTTCAGTGACGTAACAACCGCTATGTATTCACTGCCACTCCCACGCAGGCTTGTCAATGATTGTCCTTAGCAGGTCTCGACAAGCGATACACACCAATTACATAACATCTCATAAGCACTCTTCAGCAAGAACAGATACAGGTTGTCTGATTTACGGCGCCTGTGTCCCGGTATAACTTCGGCGTCATCCTGGACATCGCTGCCGGCTGCATTGACTCTGAACGTGTACGCACGCCGCCCCGTAGCCCGAGTGGACTGGTAAACAGTATCAGGCTGGTACTGTCCGGACCTCAGTGCCAAGCGACCAGACGCTTGCTGAGGTTGCTTACCTCAGCGTAGCTTTTTCAGGAGGCTGGCAAAGTCATTCCAGCTCCGTCCAAGCAGACGGATGAGGAGCTCACCCACTGCTGGTGTTCTGTTTGTGTTATACTTATGTACATTGTGATTCCTAATAAATATTGTACTTGTCACATTGTGATTCCTAATAAATATTGATTGATTAATTGGTTGATTCGGTTTCCCTGGGAAATTCTTTTCTTTGATTTGGTTTGTTGCGAAGCAGATTCAGATTCAGATTCAGATTCAGATGTATTTCGCAGAAGGTCCACATGATACGAGGAAATAGTTCACCTTCAACATGGATTTTGAACTGAGATAGCAGTTTTGTAGCCCGTGTTGAAAACCCCCTTACTGCAAGTTTGCTGGGCTGAAAAGGCTCTCCAGCCGAATATATTTAACTTTTTGTTGAAGGATTGTGGGCCTCACACACCTGGGCAGAGGCTTTGGTGGGCCTCACACGTCTGGGCAGAGGCTGTACAGTAATCTTACGCGACGATACATTCGAATCTGCTTGGCTGAGCCGCGTTTGACGTTGCGGAGAGTATGCATATAGTTTTGATGAAATCAATCATTTACGTCCTTCTGTCACTGAATTTGGCGCGATGTATGGCTATTTTTGACATTATGAAAATAAGTTGTATTTTAAAATATAATCAAATTGTTTTGGAAAAAAAAAATCCAAGGTGAACTATTTCCTTTAAGCCGGACATCACGCATCCGTTTCTTTTGTCTATCTCCGGCGGCCGGGAACTGTATTCGACCTATGGTTACGCCACATGGACGAAACCCATCTCTAGCACGTAATATTCCTGTCCAGCTGACCATAGCAACGCGCTGCATCACGACTCCACCCTGCCATCACACCTCGAAATGGGGCGGCTCGAGCCCCCGGGCTGCACCGGCGAGAAAACGGCGTCCTGCCAGCGCGCCGCGATGCATCAAGGCAGATTGAAGTGGGATGACGAGATCACTATGCCAATTTACGGGCCAGTAAATCGACTTCAGACGCCATTTCCCTGCCGTCGATGGGTGGAAACGCCGTTATGTTTCGCGATGCTCGCGTCGTCGGTACCTCACCCAATTCGATTGCCGTTGGCCGTTGCTGAATTCAATAACCGGCGAGGCAATAAGGCATTCGAAACGTTCTCCAGCACGGAATAAAGGGATCGTTTTGAGATTGAATCAGGGAGTACCGGGCGTAAATTTGTCCGGTCGCTGGAATCTGCCCAGCGTACCGGCGCCGGGGGTCGTCATATAGTTCTCCTGCATGCACTGGTGCCGCCCGGCCCGTCCGTCCGTAGTTCCTGCCGCCGTCAATAGGTGGCAGCACGGCGCAGTGAATGAACGGCTGCTGTAGTACGGTGGATGCCGGCCTCCAGTCGACGACAGTCAGCTGTCTGTGCCGGTACGGTGCCACGCTGTGACCTGAGCCGTGTCATCAGCAGGCTGCGCAGGTCCTCTGGGAGGAGGACTGGGGCTGTAACGTGTCCTGAGAGCGAGACTCCAGTGCTGCTGTAGTGGACTCGAACTTTGAGCCTACCCAGGCTATGGTTGCACGGATTTAGTGAAGTGAGGGTTTTTGATTGCGGTTGGATTGTTTATGTGAATCTCCGAACTTTGCCGGACCTCTTGTAGATTCGAAAACCCATCCGAACTGCGTGTGCGCGCCGAACCTCAAGCGCGACCGGTGGCTCTCCCCGTGCACCCATCCGGTGATGGTGCACTTGTGAGAACGCTTACGGAAGCGGAGATCGTGAGACAATGCTGCGTGTTCAGCTGCTGGATCAGATGCCGTCGGACATGGAGCCGCCTCCGCCGCCCAGCAGGGTCCACCTGGGCATCAGTGTGGCGCGCAGTCCGCTGCCGGGACGTCGGAGAACGAGACCAGCCCTGCCGCAGTTCACCGCGCAGAGGCAGGTCACCGGGCAGAGACAGGTCACCGCACAGAGGCAGGTCACCTTACAGAGGCAGCAGTTCACCGCGCAGCGCCCACCGGCCGCCGCCAGACCGGCGCAGGTCAGCGCGCAGCCGGCCGGGAGGTCAAAGCGCACGGTGCTGCCGCAGGTCACTGAAGATGCCGACCTGGCGGCGGCTGCCGACAGAGAGGCTGAAGATGGGGACACACAGAACAGGTTAGCAACGGGAGGAGGAGAGACGTGAGGGGCGGGGTTGGTGCCATAGACACCGTCATTGGTACCCCATTGCGAGGTTGATGGTGCCACAGGCACTAGCACTGCAACCACTGCTGTGCAGTGTGAAGTCGGTGCTACAGGCTCTAACCACACAGTGGGGCTACGCAGTCTAGGGTATAGCTACTCCGCGCTGTTGAGCTGATGTGAATTGAATCCGACATCTTACTGACTGTGCTATTACAGGACTAGTGTTGATAAGATGTTGAACACAATGCCGTCGCTGAACATATGGACACACACTCTTACCGGTGGAATCGATCGTTAAGTGCAGACGAATTATGGTGTGAGCAGACTAAATGAACTTGTAGGAAATGCCGCCAAGGTTACCATCTTCCATAATCAACACACTCATTTGAGCAATGAACACATCTTACTGACGGATGCCTCACGTGACGTCACGTGACTTAACCAAGAGCCCTTCAAGGAATGGGAGTCCCATATGGAAATGGGTGGGAATGGGACAATTTAAAAATGCTATTGGTTGGAAAGGGTTTGGGACAGATCATATGTTTTTTAGCACTGCATAAAGTGGAATACGCTAAAAAAGGTGAATGGGAGCCCCATCAATTATAAAATCGGGTTGGAAAGGGTTTGAGCCTGACTGAATGGACTGGAAAGGGATTGTGGCTGAAAATGGGTCTCATGAACGGCTGTACCAAAACCTTATTTACAATTTTATTTTTTCGTCGTTTTCTTTTTGTAATGTGTGAATAAACTATCTCTGTAAGTACTCGCTACACCAATATACTTATTGCTTAATTCTCATACACAACACAATCCAACCATGCTTAAACATAAGTTCTTCATTATTGCATGCAATTGCGATAATTCGTACTGTGATGTCTTTGGTTGAGGTGGTGCCTTACTCATATCCTAAATCTTCGCATTTCACATCCTTGCTATTTTTATATCAGCAGCAATTACTGTTGGCATCCACCCATTCAGTTTCAGTATCATCTGTCACAAGCTCCCATAACAATGCACCTTGCACATATTAGCCGTTTTCACGATGGATTTATTTTGCGCGAAATGTTTTAAAACATTCTTAAGGATGTTTTGAAATGTTTTAGTTTGTAGCCGCTTTCACGATGGAACTAAATGGTGCGAAAAATGAACCCCTCGCCCTTACGCGCACCGTAGAGCGAGGGTTATAATCTATTTATCGCCACATTGTACATCGTTGAAGGACTGCGCTACTACTGAAACATTTTAAAATGTTTTAAAACATTTCGCGCAAAATAAGCCATCGTGAAAACGGCTGTTCTCATTGATAGACATCTGCATGACTAGTTCAGAGGAGTACTCACTAGCAGGAGGGCGTTGTCCACGACCTACCATCCCCATAACAATGAAGGGTAGGTATGTGTCATATCGGGTAAGAGGCCGCCTTTACAACGCTCACCTCTATTCCTGTCCGGTGCAACTCATACATCTTCACTCGGTAGCATTTGTACGATCACGGGGCGGAGCTTCATGCGACCTCAGATATATACATTGACACCGAATGATGATACCACTACAGTGTCGACATGGAATAAAGCGCCACTTTGCATACCCTGAACCGTACCGTGGCACAGTCACAGCGATATTTCACGGTCATGACGTGCCAAGTCCATATTTTGCGTTTAGCCTTTTCAGCATTGGATTTGTCGCCCTATTGATAGCGTCTTAAGGCTGGCGAATGAATGAACTATCGGCTTTATAACCAGTCATGAGCGGCTGCAGGCGCAATTCAAAGTAAGCCGACGCTGTTGCTGCCACTTGTGCATGAAGATGATGGACAGAGCTGATGCTATCAGCTTTTCTCAAAACAGCAGCCGGTGTTCCTCATCCAGAGCTCTCATCGTCTCCAAAGCCCTCGCGTCCAGTCGTCTCCAGAACCCTCTCTCCCTCCATGCATTATGACACAGCGGGAGACCTGTCGGATTCAGCTGCGTATGTATCCAGTCCTGAGCTGCTCCGGATAGGTCACGCTGCAGCTGACCTGCCGGGGGTATTCAGTGTCGACCTGACGCGTCCGCTGGTCAATGTCATAATGAGGCAGGACACTTCCACGGACTCCCCGACACTTCTACGGACTCCACGGACTCCTCGAGATATGGCAGGAGGCGTGCTGGGAAGCCGTCTCAGGCAGAGATGTGTCATATCGCTGATACCATGATTTGATTACTCTCTGAGTGTAGCCATTGAATGACTGGCACCAGACTTCCAGCACGGACCCGCCGCAGCCGTGTCGTATCCACCGATCCCAGACAGACGCTGACACGGCGTCTCCCACCGATCCCAGACAGACGACACGGCGTCTCCCACCGATCCCAGGCAGACGCACACGGCGTCTCCCACCGATCCCAGGCAGACGACCCGGCGCTTCCCATCCGATCCGAGCCAGACGCACATGCTCGCGGTCTCCCACCGATCCAGCAGACGCCACCGGCGTCTCGTCCCACTGATCCCAGGACAGACCGCACACGGCGTTACTTCGCCACTCCGATCCCAGACAGACGCACACAGTGTCTCCCACCGATCCCAGGCAGACGCACACGGCGTCTCCCACCGATCCCAGACAGACGACACGGCGTCTCCCACCGATCCCAGGCAGACGCACACAGTGTCTCCCACCGATCCCAGACAGACGCACACGGCGTCTTCAATCCCAAGGGCAACGCACCACAGGACGTCTCCTACCCGCGATTCCCATGCATACGCACACGCCGTTCACTCGATTCCCAGTAGGACCGACAACGGTGCGTCTCCACCGACTCCCCAGGCAGACGACACGTCCGTGCTCTACCACCTCTTTTCTCAGCGTAGACGCACAACAGGCGATTCTCCCACCACACTCACCCCAGAAAGACCCGACACGGCGTCTTCCCTACTCGATCCCAGCACACGACGCACACGGCGCGTCTCTGCTGGTGGAAGGATTCCAGTTGTTGTCTCGTGACATTTTTGGGACCAATGCTCCTGATGAGCTAATCGTATCAGGTCGCACAGCTGCCATCCGAGACTGACTTTCGCAGTTTGAATAGGTGACCTGACTACAGTTTCACAGTTCCCCTGCAGTGAGTTTGACTGTTCTATCTTGTGTCAGAAGCCGGATCGAACAGGATTATGTCTCGAGTAAGAACTGTAGTTGATTTTGGGCGGTCCTCAACTGAATTGACAGCTCGTTGACCAGTATTTGAGGCCTGTTGGGCCAGGTGCTAGCATTCGCATGCGGAGGGTGCTATGTTGAGCAGCGGGGGCGGATACTCGAGTAGGTGCTGGGCGGTGACTGGGCGGTGCATGTGCTCCGGTGCCTGGGGCGGTGCTGGCGGATTGCTGACTAGTACTGGTTTATGTTGGACGGTTTTGACTGGCACTAGGCGGGTGATTAGCGGTTCAGGGGCGGTGCTGGTTGGTTGTAAACGATGCTGAGCCGCAATGGGGGGGGGGGAAAACGGGACCGTTTGGAAAAAACCAAAGGTTCTTTTTTTTTTCAAGGGCGGTGCTGGCGTGAAGGTGTATGCACTCAGAAATTCAGCTGCGTATGTCTGGCGTGTAGTTTCATCGAAATGATTGACCTCAGGTTCAGGCCTGGTGCTGGACGACGTATTGTGAGCCGATTTACAGCGGTGGTGCTCGCTCTGGTGGAAGTTGATCCTTAGCCATGTTGATGCCAGTTGTTTAGGCGGTATCTGAACCACGTGCTTTGATGATGTTTGGGCGGGAGTGGGCGGATGCTGGATGTTTGTCTCTATCACCGGTGCGCCGGGCGCGTACAGAGGGGCATACAGTCAGAGGTGTGTTGCTTGGGACGTTTCAGGGCGCGATGTCAGCGGATTGGCTGTTCGCGACATGCCGATCTACATGACACGATGTTTGTGGTTCACTTCGTTCAGACTGTGACCCTGGTGCACGGGACCTGGCCGACTCCGTCTGGCCGCTGTATCGAGCATGCTGTTCGGTCGCTCGAGGTCAGACGACGGACCAGAACGACGGATCACGGACAATCACGACACAGAGGACAAGAGATGGATACGTTAAACAAACACGAACACGTGGACAAATACACGGTACACGAACAAAACGACCCGGACCATCGGACAAATTAGCGCTACCGCACGACACTGATAGGACCGAGAGTCCCGGCGCCGAGGTAGTGTCGCGATGCGCCAGGAGTTCCGATGCGGTCAGGAGTGTATCGCGGGTATGCTCAGGAAGTGTCGCCGGATGCTGTCAGGACGCGTGTCGCGGATGCGTACCAGCGAAGTGATCGGGAATGCGCCGGCATGGTGTGGCGGATGCGCCAGAGTGTCGCGGATGCGCCAGGAGTGTCGCGGATGCGCCAGGAGTGTCGTGAATATGTCAGGAGTGTCGCGGATGCGTCATGAGTGTCGCGAAAGCCCTGGACACTTATGTCACAATGAAACCCAGCCACATACATGAGCAAATTTATCACATCAGAGACCATTTCCTTACTCTGAGAGTAGCTCCACCATTTGTTAGTGCGGATTTTGTGAAACAAAGCAGAGAAGTGGACAGACCGAGTTGTTGCCGGGTGTGCCTATGCACGAACTATGTCACATCCTGATTAGAGGCGGTCTCACGTGTCACGGTCAGAGGCAGTGTCACGTCACGGTGAGTCACGTCGGCGTCACGTCACGCCCAGGTGACACAGGGACAAACAGCCCGGGGCAGGGCGACCCGGAGCCCGGGGCGGGTCTGTTTCCGGCGATGTGCAGACTGGCTGTCAGGGGGCGGCTCTGTACAGTTTCATACTGCTGTTTCCGCCTAATGTGCGGCGAGGCTGAACAAACACTCGGCTATCTTCTGTTAATGCAGGACGCTGATGTGTGTGGGTTTCGCCAGATTAGAGACATGTTTCTCGATGTGGATGATTAGTCGGAATACGACGAGTTTGCTGGGAGTCGTGTGAGTCAGTCGGAACACCGATGACCGCTTTACGACTGATAAAACCGATTATGTTCACACGTTTGCATGGTTGTTTGTCACTATATCACAGTTAACCCTCCCGTTATAAACCATCATCCCGGCTGGATGAACTTCACTGTAACCAAGTGCACGGAGCAGTGAATCCTTCTGCACTCCGCGGCGCCTTCTGACGCTGAAACGATAACTCTTCATAATCCCGCTGTGAAAAGCCAGGTGGCAAATGGACGCGACGCGAGCCAGTTAGCGGTCGTACTTTTCATTGTGGTCCGCACCGCAACTGCAGTCCCGTCGCGTGACACATGGGTTTCTTCTCGCAAGTCGGAACACCCCGCCGCCTCCTCTGAACCCACCAGTTCAAACGCAGACACCGAGCCGTCCGACCAACCAGGAGGCACAGGCTGGCAGCGCGGCTGGCTGGTCGGCTGCCTACTGCCCAGCTGACATCATCTGTATATGTTGGCGGCCGCGGCGCCGCCACAGCGCGGCCGCACTGGCGGTGGCGGAGCGTCTGTCGGGCCGACCGAGCCACAGCTGCGGCTCGCGCCACTCAATTGGTGCGGTAGCGGCGTCCGTGGCGCAGTAGCGGCGTCCGTGGCGCGGCTGCGCGAGTCGGTAATTGCCTACTGACCGCCAGCTCTGCCGCGCGGGGTGCGTGGCCTGCCGTTACAACTCCATCCTCCTCCAGCAGTCGGCGGCTGACGGCTGGCAGCAGGCGGCGGGAGCCGGCGGGCAGCTGGCAGTAGGCGGAGGAGGAGGAGGAGGTGGCCTCCTCTCGCTGCACCACAGCTCGGTCGGTAGCCGGCCGGCACCATTTTTACGTGTCCGGCTTATTATCCTAATTCGCCATTATGTAAAGCGGCTGCACTGGTCGCCGGTCTGGAAACGCTGGGTGTTGGCCGCCATGGCTGGATTTGGTTTGCAAAGGAGGCAACTGCGGCTGATAACGAGAGGACGTGTGCTGTGCTGCCCTGGCCACGCCAGGTGCGCTGGCCTGGGAACCGCCTGCGGGGTCCGCCTCCGCAGCCCCCGCCAGCAGCCGGCAGCAGGCGGGTAGACCACACCTCGGGGCGTGGGCGGCGGAGAGGCGGCGCCTCACTCGCTCTGCAGACGTGACTGTCCGCTACTGATTCAGTCACTGTCCGAGCTGCTGATTCAGACACTGCCCGAGCTGCTGATTCAGGGACTGCCCAGGACACTGAATCAGTCTGACCGCTCCACTGAATCAGTTTGGGCGATCAATAGATGTCCGACATCAATAGATGTCCGACATGCTGACATTCAATAGTATTTGTCCACAGTGCTGACATTGATTGACCTTGCGTCCAGCTTTCATAGCTCTGCGCCATGCCAGTGTTCATGCTCTGCCTTATCACTTGCCGCTCATCTGGGTTAACGAGCAGTACTTCAGTGGCTGACCTCGTGCGGACCTGTCCGTTGACGAGCTGGCTCGACCCAGGGTGAGCCGGGACTCGGGTGGAGTATCCCTCCTTCCCGGTCGACCTCGTCGTGTGGACCTGTTGGTTGACGAGCTGGCTCGACCCAGGGTGAGCCGGGACTCGGGAGGAGTGTCCCTCCTTCCCGGTCGACCTCGTCTCACATCTCGTGGCGACTGCACCTCACACTGGTGATTTACTGGGGCGGGTGGCCGATTACAGCAGCCCTTCCCATCACTCCATTACCTACACTGTTGACACCGATCTCCCGATCATAGGGAACTAAGAGGTGCGTCTCGGCAAGGCAGGGGCAGGGTGGTGGCCGCAGAGGTAGGAGAGGCACAGTCGGAGGATTCATTGTCACACCTTCCCGGGTGAAGACTTCATGTTTGATGCATGACGCTACAAACTAGTTACGTTCTTGGCAAGCTTGCAGCCAGTTAAGTTACGAGCGGATTTATTGGATACAGTTGCTGAGACAGCGTGACTCACTGCTGGGTGGACGGGTTGATCCGTGCTTCAGATTGCTGGTCGGCTGGTGGTTGGTTACTGCATGTTATGTGTGAATCTCGTTATTGCACATTGTTAAATGGTATCCGGCGAAGGCGAAAGTTCACAGTCATGGGACGTTTATGCATAATATGTCTGTACAATACATAGGCTGTGCCTAATAACGGAGCGCCTGCTCAGTGCGCCACACGCTGTGTCCGTGTTTTCCACGGCTTGCTGAACCTCTCTGGAAGCCATCTCGGACCCCGAGGACGCCGACTCGACATGTAACGCCCACACGACACATAAACAGGCCGTCCGTTCGTATAAACAGCAGAAAGGCGACACCGGGGCGCCGCTCTATCTTCTTTTTACCCCAGAACTGCCTCGCCACCAACAATCCCCGCCGCTCCTGTGCTGCGCTTCGCTGCGGCTCGCTGCCCTCTCCCTCCAGCTACCCCCACCCCTGAGCTCCGCCAGCCGGTCGGCCGCGAGAGGGACGCGAGAGGCGGGATGGGCCGGACCAGCCGCGACCTCGGTCCGGCCTGACCTCTGACCCCCAGCGTCAGTACCGACAGCTCAATTACCGACTGACCTGGCGCCGACCCGGCGCTGACCCCGACCTGACCCCGGTCAGACCCAGTCCGTCCGCCGCTGGCCGCCCCTCCGCCCCCGCTGGCCCCCGCCGCGCCAGCCGCCGCTCAATTTCAATGTGTCGATAAAAAGGAAAGTGGTGTGGTGTCGGCACTGGGCGCGGGCTTTGTGCGTGGTATACCCACCGTGCTGCCGACGGTCGACCGTCAGGGGTCAGCGGTCACCCTAGAACAGCCGCTGTGCCCCGCCCCTGCCATTGTCACGAGGCGCTGCACCGCCCGCAGCCGACAACACTTTCTGTTTTGTTTACGCTGCTGCCGGCACGGGCGGGCGGACCGGGCTGCTGGTGGCTTACTAATAACGGCGGGGTGTAACGGCCGGGGGGGGGGGATATTGGTGGTATAACGGCGGGGTGTATTAGGGGTACTGGTATGGCTCTGTGTGAGGGTTATCTGTAGTGCACTGATGGGTGTATCTTGTGTTGTAACGCTCATGGGTGTGTCCTGTGCTGCTTCAGTAATAGTTTGTTTTAGTAAACACAAATTACACAAGTAAAACAGTCTCACACAATGGTGCCAAATTGAATCCCAGATGTGTCCTGTGCTGCGCCTCTGGGCGTGTCCCTTGCTGCACCCCTGTGTATGTCCGGGGCTGTACCCCGCTTGTCAGATGTTTACCCGGGGGTTTATTCTCTGCTGCACCCCTGTGTATGTCCGAGGCTGTACCCCGCCTGTCAGATGTTTTACCGGGGGTTTATCCTCTGCTGCACCCCTAGGTATGTCCGGAGCTGTACCCCGCCTGTCAGATGTTTTACCGGGCTGTATCCGCGTGTGACTCAGTCCGTCGGGCAGCCGGCACTGTGTTTAGTTTATCAGCGGGCGAGGACAGACCAGCCATGTGCCCCTATCGGCTGACCTCTGTATCAGCATCGGCTGCCGACAGCCCTATCCAATCGCAGACGCGGCTACCGACAGCCCTATCCAACACCCACCGGATGCTGCAGCCTGCGCGCCGTTATGTGTCATACCTACGCTGACCGCTGTCCGCAGACTGCTGGCTGCTGACTGCTAGTGGTGATTTCTGACCGCTGACTGCTGACTGCTGACTGCGTGCTGACTGCTGGCTGGTAGTGCTGACCGCTGACTGCTGGCTGCTGACTGCTAGTGCTGACTTCTGACCGCTAACTGCTGACTGCTGACCACGTGCTGACTGCTGTCCGCTGACCACTTACCGCTGACTGTTTACCACTGTCTGCTGACTGCTGACTGCGGCTGCCGACTTCTGACAGCTGAAAACTGTGTAAACTGTGGCCGCTGGCACGTTCGCCTCTCCGGAGAATGACTATGACGATCTCTATGACGGTACTGCCGGCCGAGGCTGCACCACAGTTGGTTGAGGTTCATATGGGTACAGGTTATGGCTTCAGGGACGATTCGACGTTTGCCCCTGAGCTGTTTATTCAGTCAAATGATCCCGCAGCGAGCCATAAAACTGTCTTAATTCGCCGCCTGTTTGTAAGGAGCGCACTCCTTAAGCTCCCATATCAAGGCAGGTAGTAAAGTTAACAGTCGGTGTTCTGACCTTAATGGCTGATGCAGGCGGTCATTTACTAACAGGATTATCTCGGACAGATCCGGGGGTCAAGAGGTGAGCAATGAAGTATGGAGCGAGCTAAACTTCGGGGTCAGGCAACGAACGCTATGTTGTTGTTTCCTTGCCTAGCGAACACGGCCCAAGGAACACTTTCCGCATAGCTTGTCGCCAGGTGATCAGATCCGTCACTATACAGGCTAGCCGGAAAGGTAAAAGACCTCCGTCTCCTAGCCGACCCGGCTCTGCAGTCTGCATACGGAGAACTCGCCGGCACTAAATGGCTGCTATCCGTGATAGGGCCTCTGCAGACTTTCCAACTCTGAGAGCTTTCGGGGCTACGTAATTAACACGTTAATTGGGTGAATGACCTGAGACCAACAGGCAGGGCCAGCTCGCCCGATCCGTGCTGACCTGCCTGTGGCCGCTGTACGGGTGTCGCGTGTGTACGGCTGTACTGGTGTAGCTCCGGCGTGACTGATTCGTCCTGACCATCGGACCGAGCTGCCACCTGACCATCGGACCGAGCTGCCATATCGTCCCGATAGGCACGGACCGCTGTCGGCTCGATAGGCACGGACCGCTGTCGGCTCGATAGGCACGGACCGCTGTCGGCTCGAAGGCACGGGTCGTTGTCGGCTCGAATAGCAGGGTCGTGTGTCGGCTGCGATAGCACGGACCGCTGGTCGGGTCGATAGGCAGGCGGACCGCTGTTCGGCTGCCATAGGGCACGGACCGCTGTCGGCTCGATAGACACGCTACGTGGGAACCGGCTGTCGGCTCGAGTAGCAACGGACCGCTGTCGGCTCGATAGGCACGGCACCGGTGTCGGCTCGAATAGGCCTCGGAACCTGTCGGCTCGATAGGCACGGACCGCTGTCCGGCTCGATAGGCACGACCGCTGTCGGCTCGATAGGCACGGACCGCTGTGGCTCGTAAGGCACGGGTCGTTGTCGCTGGTTGAAGGCACGGACCGCTTGTCGGCTGAAGGCACGGACCGCTGTCGGCTCGATAGGCACGGACCGCTGTCGGATCGATAGGCAACGGACCAGCTTGTCGGCTCGATAGGCACGGGTCGTTGTTTCGGCTGGTTAGGGCGTCACCGGACCGCTGTCCGGGCTGATAGGCAACGGAACCGCTTGTCGGCTCGATAAGGCACGGACCGCTGTCGTGCTTCAGATAGGCACGGACCCGCTGTCGGCTGATAGGCACGGGTCGTTTGTCGGCTGGTTTAGGCACGGAACGGCTGTCGGCTCGATAGGCACGGACCGCTGTCGCCTCGATAGCGAACCCGCTGTCGGCGCTCGAAATAGGCACGGACCGCTGTCGGCTCGATAGGCACGGGTCCGTTGTCGGCTGGTTTAGGCACGGACCGCTGATCGGCCTCGAGTAGGCACGGAACCGCTGTCGGCTGATAGGCACGACCGGCTGTCCAGGCTCGATAGGCGACGGACCGCTGTCGGCTCGAAAAAGGCTACCGGGTCGTTGTCGGCTGGTTAGGTCCGGACCGCTGTCGGCTCGATAGGCACGGACCGCTGTCGTCCCAATAGACACGGACCGCTGTCGGCTCGATAGGCACGGGTCGTTGTCGGCTGGTTAGGCACGGGTCGCTATCGGCTGGCTAGGCACGGGTCGCTATCGGCTGGCTAGGCACGGACCGCTGTCGGCTGGCTAGGCATGACTCGCGGCTAACGGTATAGGTATGTCCAGGATGCTGGGAGCCGCCTGACAACGGTCCTCTAACGCGGAGAGCTGTCTCGGTCACTGCTGATCACTGCTGGTGGATCTGAGGTAGTGGGGCCGTCTGACCGCAGTTGTGACCACAGTGAGTCTGTCTCGGTCCCTGCTGCAGGCAGAGCTGATGGAGCCGAGGTAGTGGTGGGCTACGGTTGTCTGGCCATGTGACTGTCTCGGCGTCTCGCCTTCTCGGTCCTCGCTGGTCACCGCAAGTTACCGCTGCTGGGTCTGGGATACTGGGACTGACTGATCATGGTGGTCGTACACGGTGACGGTCACCGTCGTTCACCGCTGGTCACTATCTGATCACTGCCGGTCACTGCTGCTGGGTGTAGGACTTACTGGCCACGGCGACTCTGTGTCGGTCCCACCGGTCAGCCGCTGGTCACCGCTGGTCACCGCTGGTCACCGCTGGTCACCGCTGGTCATCGCTGGTTACTGCTGCTGGCTCCGGGAATGGGATTACTTATGGGTGCCTTGTGACCATGGTGTCCCTTCGGGCACCAGGGCTGAAAAGTTAACGAGAAGTAGTCTGTCAATGGCGGAACTTTCTATCGCATGATAGTGCAAACTTTTGATTCCAATTTACGAAAACATCAAGCGTTATCTAGGTAATTGAAGTTTCCGAAGACCGTAGGTCCAAGGGCTCCTGAAAAATAAATGTGTGATGTGTGTTCAAATGCAAATGTTTCTACAGTTTTGCATCGGTTTCTCGATGATTTCCCCCTCTATATAACCGGATCAAGAACAACGCTGTTTGTGTGTGGGGGGGGAAGCGCACGGGTGGTTTGGGAGGGTCAAATTCCAAAATTATCACACAACTCACACTTACAACAATTCTGAAAACTAATCAGATCTCGCTTGCATATGCATTGATAGGTGATTCAAACAAACTTACCTTTGTAAATGTTCCTTAGATTTGATTTTATATCAATTCAAACCAATTTATCTGTAAAAAGTTGCTTATATTTTATTGTATATCAGGAAGTGTGTCAATTTTGCGCCGATTGCAGGTGGTTTGTGTGGGACCATGCCCCCTGGATTCGCTAGTGCCCGTCTATGTAGCACACCGCCACGGGAAGGTCATATGAGCACCGCTGTATCAATGTCGGGAGGCCGGCCCTTCACTGCATTTGAGTCATGATGCGATGAGTGTAACCCTGTCCTCAGCTCGGTGGCGGGGGATCAGTTAAATGTCACATCCCGCGTCATAGCCGCTCCGAGCAGCGGCGGCAGCGGCGGCGCACCTGTCCACTGGGAAATTAGCCCGGCTCCGTCCGATGCCGCCGATCTCAGAGCGCTGAGCTGTACTCAGAGCAGGTGCAGAATGTTCTCGGTGGTGCATCAGCCAGACGACGCCCACTCAGACTGTGTTGCCTCATTACAGCGTCGCCCCGCATTATAGTGTCGCTTGGTTGTGTCGCCGAATAATGTCGCCGAAATAGTGTCGCCGAATAGTGTCGCCAAGTAGTGTCGACAAGTAGTGTCGACAAGTAGTGTCGCCGAATAGTGTCGCCAAGTAGTGTCGCCGAATAGTGTCCCGAATAATGTCGCCGAATAATGTCGCCGAATAGTGTCGCCGAATAATGTCGCCGAATGGTGTCGCCGAATGGTGTCGCCGAATGGTGTCGCCGAATGGTGTCGCCGAATGGTGTCGCCTGAAGAATGGCATCGAGTCCGAGAGGTGCTCTATAGATGTGGTGACGCCAAATGAAACCATACAATGACAGAAATGTGGCACGGATGTCCAAAGCTTGGGGTACCGCACGGCACGTGACGTCACTACTGAATGTCAGCAGGGGAATCACATCAAAGATACCTAATCAGACTACCAATAACCTCAGAACACCACATCGCCCGCCCGCGTGTGGTGTTCCCTTTCCAGTTTCCGGCGAAATTGGATTGCTCGGGTAATCCCCCTGGTACTGCGCGAGCTCACTCTGCCTGATACTCCTAACCGCTGATAAGGTACCTTATCACTGAATTGTCTCAGATCCGTATCGCCCGTACATGTGTTATTCTCTTTCCGCGTGATTTGATAGCTTGGGTAATCCCGTTCTGGTTGAAAAACATTGCATTCCGCTGCTGGCTGCTGCCAGCGCTCATGTCGCCCTGCAGCTGCTGAACACCTCCAGTGAGCCGTGTCCATCTGCAGACTGCCGTGTTAGTCTCCCAGCTGACGATTCCCGCCCCTAGACTGCCGCTTTTGACGTGGATGGCACTCATCTCACACAGCCGCTTCAGACTCCCGCCTATCTGGCGCTGCCGCTGTAGGCTCCCAGGACGGTGCAGCAGTCAGTACATAGGCTACAGGCTACAGGCTACAGCCACTACAGCCACCACAGCACTTCTGGCCGTCCACGCGAGTGACAAGTGGTGCTTAGCTTGCAGTCTTGAGACGTTTATTTGGGCGTACCCAGCACAACTCAACGGAACCTTGAATTAGGCCCTGCCTCCAATTGTTTCAACTGGTGCCACACAGAGGGCTGGTAAATTGCAGCCCAGATTGCTGCCAACCCGCCCGCCATGCTCGTGTGTGCTCCAGGTGCTTGGATGGGTGGCTCGGCTAGTCTTTAAAGTTTAACCTCAGGTGTCAATGCAATCTTCACACTGCTAGTTGCGTGAATGCGAAGCCTGACATATGGTTTTATGGCGAGCACAACCACGTCTCGCACCGCCTAGTTGTGTAAATCGTTTATTGAGTATGTACGTTCTACACACTGCGCAGACTCGCAGGTTCTCAGTTTGTCCAGGCTTTCGTAATAACACGGCCGCTTTCATAGATGGATCTAGAACGGGTGGTTTGGTTAAAAAAATGGTCGCAAATCCAAACAAGTATCGCACAATTCTGAAAACTCATCGGATTTCGCTTACTTATATTCAGTAACTGATTTAAAACAAACTTTACTTAGCAAAAGTTGCTTAGATTTCCCATTATCTCAGGAAATAGCCGTTTTCACGATGGATTATTTTGCGCGAAATGTTTTAAACATTGTAAAACATTTAAAAATGTTTAAAAAATCGCGCAAAATAACCCATCGTTAAAACCGCTAATATGCAAATTTGCGCCGATTTTGGGTGGTTTGGGAGGGCCATGGCCCCGTGGCTTCTCTCTGGATCCGCCCATGGCCGTTTTAGCGACATTTCGTCTCGGAGTGACCGTCTTGGCGTCCAACATTGGCGGCCACTCGGTACCGTGATTATCCGGCGCCGTGGGTGCAGATGGGTGCGGATTTCGTGACTTTCCATCGTGACTGAGCGGACCTCCTACCACTGATACATCCTCTCCGCTAGAGTCATTCATTGAGAACCGGTTCTCCGTGACGCGATCAGCCGATGGCGCCGGGCCAGGCTTCCGCTCCGAGCCTCAATCAGCGCCATGTTTAGAATGCTGGGCCATTCATTCGGTGCACGCATTGCGTTTAGTCGGCTCGGTGAGGTGTCATTGAGCCAGGTCGGCTGGGAGAGATGGCGATGATGAATTCGGCACGCAAAGCTTCTGCTGAACAGATAACATCGTGTGGATTATGAGGAGTTCGGCTTATATGCACAGGTTGGGATCTTGACGCATTAAGAGCTCTTGATTTTTTTCGGGAATAAGTAGGTATATGATTTGTGGCTTAGATTGACCATTTTGGCTGCATGTTCTGTCTTTGTTCTATTTTGCTGACTTGTTTGTCTTTTAAGGAAATCCGTTGCATATTTTGTATTCTTTTCTGTCTCTGTCTCTGTCTCTGTCTCTGTCTCTGTCTCTGTCTCTGTCTCTGTCTCTGTCTCTGTCTCTTGTCTCTGTCTCTGTCTCTGTCTCTGTCTCTGTCTCTAGCCGTTTTACCAATTAATTATTTTGCATGAAATGTTTTAAAACATTTTTAAATGTTTACAATGTTTTAGTAGTAGCCGTTTTCAACGATTGGACCTCATCTTTTCTGAGAAATGTTTTTAACCCTCGCCCTAACGGTCCCTCGTGGGCGATGGTTATTTGTTGTGGCAAATTAGTCCATCGTAACGGGGCTTCTACTATTTTTTAATGTATTAAAACACATTTCGCGCCAAATAATCCATCGTGAATAATGGCCTCTGTCCTCTGTCTCTGTCTCTGTCTCTGTTCCTCTGTCTGGTCTTTCTTCCTCATGGCATCCCAAATATCAGCAACTTTTCTTTTGAGATGAGATGGCTCACACTGATGATCTCCAGACCATGCACTTACGCATTTCTCTCGGTGCCATTAGGCCATTTCGGTGCATGACCTGCATTGTGTGGTGCGTTATGGCGGCCGTTTGCCGCCCGCTGGCGCACAGCACCGCCATGATTGCCGTCGACCCAGAAGTGGCACGCCAACAGCCAGCAGCAGCAGCAGTGATGATCAAATTTGACCGGCACTGCTGCGCCAGACAGCAGCAGTGCTGCGCCAGACAGCAGCAGTGCTGTGCCAGACAGCAGCAGTGCTGTGTCAGACAGCAGCAGTGCTGTGTCAGACAGCAGCAGTGCTGCGCCAGACAGCAGCAGTGCTGTGTCAGACAGCAGCAGTGCTGTGTCAGACAGCAGCAGTGCTGCAGTCAAACGGAGGCTGCCATACTAACCAGCAGCACATAGAGATTCCCCATGAACCAGAGGCCGCTCCCGACCGATTTAAGTCGCTCTTCAGTCAGTGACGAAATACCAGTGGCTGACGACTTGTGCCTAACGGAGTGATAAGCGACTATTGAATTGACTAATGACTAGCGTGATTTAGCTGGTACTAATTGGCGCCACTACATCGCAAAGAGTTACCAACGGACGACTGTTGACAAACGGCAGTTATTAATTGTCTCTGCTGACGGATATCAGACATCAGTCCTACAGCCAGATTGTCAACTGGACATGTCATGCTGAAATATATTGTTCCTCGAGATCTTCAATAAACTGCATCATTTCGTCAGCCTTGTCTCCATAGAAACCAAGACATAAATGTTCCTTAACTGGTCCAATGCCCATTCGAGAGGTGCAAAATACTATAATGAAATGTAAAAATAAAGGTGAACTGAAAAAATATGGATACTTTTGCCGCCTTAAGAAAAATAAATAAAACTAATGAAATGGGTCGTTTTCTCCAGATATCGCGAATTCGCTACTGCCTGCTCGTCTTTGCCGAGCGACTTTCGCGGCCCAGAGCAGTAACTGTGCCGTGATTGCGGGATGCTCGGTCCGTCGGCGCCTCTGGTAATTCTCCCCATTACCGTAATTGAATGATGCGCCCGCCGTTCCGGCCCGGGTGCGCCGCACTGGGAGGGGGCGAGGTCACAAGAGGGGGGGGGCAATGAGGCCCAGCAGAAGGTGCGATGTTTGAAACAGAGTTCCAATCAACCGACCAGATTAGAGTGTGAGAATTCCGCCGAAATCGAGACCAATCAGCTCACGCCCGGTGACAGAATGGCGTCTCGGTGTGACATTGTATAATGATTTGATCGTTCAGTGTCATGCCGCGCTGCTTTTCGTCACGTCAGCCTGGGTGATAGTGTTTCGAATGCAGCGGAAGCCGACTGAATGTCCTCCTCTTCTGATTTTGACCTTCTGAGAGGTCGCAGCACGCGTATTGTGGATTAGGTTGCGTAAATATTAATGTTATCTTTAAAGACGCCGACCGGCAGAATGTATCTGGTAGCTTTCTTTGGATATGTGCTGATCGTCTGTTTTGCCTCTTGGATGCTGAGGACTTACTAATGAACTGAGTTACCAGGTCGTCGAACTATATAAAACCATACCGCACATCACTTGGTTGTGCAAGCTGATGCGGTGTTTGGAGCTGAAGGGAGTTTTTGGACGTGACGTGCGTGCTGGTGGCGGCTCCCCACGGCCCACGGTGCTGCACTTGATGGTCTGCATGTTACCTAAATTATCGCTCTCTTAATAGGGCTTTAAGAATCCTCTCAAACTTAAAAGCTGGTTTGTTATCAACTTCCGGCGAAATGGTGGTAATATTGTCGCTAATTGACTCTTATTCATCCGTACCACCGTTCAACATTGTAATTGCATGCTTCCGGTGAAATGGCGGTAGTATTGTTGCTAATTGACTCTTATCCATCCGTATTACCGTTCAACATTGTATTTTCTTAAGCAATCTTATTGTTTTTCGTCATTTCCTTGGGTGTGTTGGGCTCAGCACAATGCATTGCTTGCTTTTTTCCTGCGTTTGTAAAAAAATCGTCGGTAAAATGAAACAAGGTTGTTAATCTGCTGAAGTTATTTCCTTGCTAAACGACAAGATGATTGATTGCCCGGAAATCCTTCTCCATCAAGCCAAATGTGTTGCTACTGGGAAACCATATATAACGCGACAAATTGCCCATTTCGAATCTCCATCCAAACAACCGGCTGCGGGCGGGTCTGGGTTATATGACTGCCTAAATAGTCCCTGGCAGACGGACGATATGATTGTCGTAATCTATGGCAAATTGGCTGAGGCAGCACCAGCTGGCTTCCTTACCCGCCCACGCGGCACATCCTGTCACGGCTCCGTTCCAAGCCGGGCTGGGCCTCTGACAATGGGGCCGCCCGACCCGCTGACCCGACATAGCGTCCCTGTCGGCGGCTACAAACGAACAGAGGACGCGCTGTCGCGGCGTCACCTGGTGGTAAAACGAAATCTGAGCCTGTCCGGGCGCGACCTGAACTTCAAGCCAGAGTCAAAGTTAGAGTCCATGTGCGAGTCTAGGTCTGAGTCCGAGTCCGAGCGGAGTTCGCACCTCATCACTCAAACCGGGCCCAATTAATTCTGCCCGGAAGTCAAGGAAAGCTGAACCCTCTTTGCTGTTGTTTTTAGGTTGAAATAGCGTTTTTATAGAACTAGATTAACATTTGTTGATGCCCAAAGCTTTGGTGCTCAATTTTCTGCAAAGCTGGGAGATGCAGATAAGGTAGTCTAGGTTGTTTCCTGATCTGTCAAACTTTTTTAAGCTGATCGATTTAAATTCGTCCCGTCATCATAATCAGTCAGTATCCATGACAACATTGCCTTGCCAGTGACTGGTATATTCTTTCGTCCTTGGACAGATCCGCTTCTGGTCGATCGATTTTTGAAGATTATCATTATTCAGACATGTCAGCAAGCTAATTGTGGAAGGAAACACTTGCTCTTGGCTGCCAAAGTCACAATATGGTCACTTCCGTCGCCAACACGGCTCGCATCAGACGCTCTGAGGCTTTAACGTTTCCTCCTAGCATGCATCCGCCTTCTCCGATACTGTCAATTTTACTCGTCCTGATCCCGTACCATTTTTAGTAGTTGCCATTGTTTCTGGTTTACCCCGCTCTCATTGCTCTTTGAGCTTGAGAAGAACCCTCTGCTGTGTCGCAAACGTTTCTACCAGGCAAAATTGAGTTCACTTCCCGCAGACTGAACGTTTGTGCTGCATCTACTGTTTCACCACGGACGACTTCCAGCCGCTCCCTCGAGAGAGGCTACAGTTCTGGTAACTTGAAACTAAGTGGTTCTGACGGGAGCTACTCTCTTCTCAGTCACTTCTGTCCTCAGCGAGCTGTCTCAGCTCGATGGGCTGTCTCAGCTGGACCGGCTGCTGACGAGGTGGCGGCGCCGCCACGGCTGACCCTGCTGACCTACTGTCCGCCGCCGCCGCCGCCGCCGCTGGCCGTGTCGCTGAGGACCATGCTTCTGTTCTGATGACCAGGTGCCACACTTTAGGCGGGCTGTGGCCGCCTCCAGCGCTGCCGCTGCGTCCGGTCGGCCTCCGCCACATTCCTCAGAGCAGTCTGCGTCACTGCAGCGGCATAACGCAGCGCGGCAGGACACGTACGGAGCGCGTGCGGCGAGACACGCAATCGGGCACGGTGATAAAGTTTGCTTCCTCTGCCAGGGACCGGGGTTCAAATCACTCAGAGAACCTCTGAAAAGTCGATTCGGTACCCTGAATACCCCTCGGACCAGGGTGAGAGTTCCAATTAGCGCAGTTGTCTTATGAAGATACGGTGCTTGGTCCACAATCCAGTGGCTTGGCGCAGCGAGGCACGCATCGCGTCATGCTGAGGGAAACGCAGACCCAACACCCGCGCGTCGCGCATGCTCTAGTTCATCAGCACCCGGCTCATGTCTACCCATCAACATGTGCATAATTCGGAGGCAGACGGGAGGCGAGGCGGCGGCCAGCGCCCCCTGACCGCGCCAAATCGCCGACCGAGTTTCACGACCCCGCTGCGCGGTTCCGGCTGCGCCACGCGTCTCACGCGACACCTCCCGCGCCAGGATTGACGCGCGGCGCGCCCCGACTGTCACAACGGCCCTACTAGCCCAGTTTCTGAAGCACGTCATCTGCTAAATATGGCAGCATGCAGATTTCCTGGTCTTGCTAAAGCGAGGTGGTGGAGGAGGGTGCGTCGCCTGACCGAGACACAAACTACGGAGACGCGTCTCCGTTATCTGCCGCTATTCAGCTGGCCCCGCCCCCAGCTTATCAGCCGATCGGTGGAGTTTGGACAGGTGCTGAGGGCACCACAGCATCCGACGAAGAGACTGGACTGCTTTTGATGTGCTGATGACCCTGTAATTGGCCAACTTTTTGCAGCTGATTTTAACGCCGAGTCACCAAGTGGCGACGCGGACTGAATAGCCGCATATCCTGGCCGTTGTAACAAACCTTGCTTGGAGGGTTGAGACTATACGCTGTTATATGCTGCTGCACTAGAACTGGATTTTTTTCAGAACTGGCTTATATTCCCTGTACTTGCGTACACCCTGTTCGCTCCACACACTTGCAGAAGAGACTGAATCGGTTCAGCGTACCCCCTGATCCCTCTTTTCGTACCCCTGACCTCTCTGTTCGTACTCTCTGACCTTTGTCGGTGGACACAGTGGACACCCACTATAGCGCTGTCTGCATTCTGTTCTACAATGCAAGGCCGACAGCTGATGGGACATCTAGCCAAGTATCGCCCGGTGAGAATGACGGGCGATAGCGAAACATCGCGCCGTCTCGGATCGGCAGCATGTCAGTCTCCATTGACCGGTCCCGATGTATGTGGAAACCTCATCGACAGGCCGATCGCTGCGATGGTCTTCGTCAAGAGCCGTTGGGCCGCACTGCCATCCAAGCTGCTCCAGAGATACTTATCGCGACAAGGAGGAGCTTTGTAATGAAACAGGTGCACAACTCGGATGCGTTTCGTCATCGCTGTCGCTGCACTTGTGATTCCAGCGTGCCCGCTGTCAAAATGGCACAGAGCATGTAGCAGCTGCTATCTTTGCAGGCTAGCAGCATGTGTTCCTAACGGAGGTAGCGAAGGAGCAATTTGGTGAAGTATAATAAAGCGCGAGTGGATATAACCGTTTCAAATAAAATTACATCCGTTTGCACGTCTGGTCACCTGTCTGTCCGTCTCTGTTCGTCTCTGTCCGTTTATGTTCGTTTCTGTCTGTCTCTGTCCGTCTCTGTCCGTTCTCTGTCCGTCTCTGTCCGTCTCTGTCCGTCTCTGTCCGTCTCTGTCCGTCTCTGTCCGTCTTGTCCGTCCTGCCGTCTCTGTCCCGTCCTGTATGTCTCTGTCGTCTCTGTCCGTCTCTGCCCGTCTCTGTCCGTCTCTGATGTCTCTGTCGTCTCTGCCCGTCTCTGTCCGTCCTGTCGTCTCTGTCCGTCTCTGTCCGTCTCTGTCCGTCTCTGTCGTCTCTGTCGGTCCTCGATGCGTCTCTGTCCCGTCCTGTGTCTCCTGTCCGCTCTGTCGTCTCTGTCCGTCTCTGTCATCTTGTCCCGTCTTGTCGCTCTTCCGTCTCTGTCCGTCTCTGACCGTTCTGGTCCGTCTCTGGTCCGTCTCTGCCGTCTCTGTCCGCCTGTCCGGCTCTGTCGCGTCTCTGTCCGCTCTGTCCGTCTCTGTCCGCTCTGAACCGTCCTCTGTCCGCTCTGTCCGTACTCTGTCCTCTCTGTCCGTCTCTGTCCGTCTCTGTCAGTCTCTGCCGTCTCTGCCCGTCTCTGCCCGTTCTGACTGGTCTCTTCCGTCTCTGTCTCTCTGTCCGTCTCATGCCGTCTCTGTCGTCTCTGTCCGTCTCTGTCCGTCCCTGTCGCTTCTGTCGGTCTCTGTCCGTCTCTGCCCGTCTCTGTCCCGTCTCTGTCCGTCCTCTGTCCGTCTCTGTCCCGCTCTGTCCGTCTCTGCCCGTCTCTGTCCTCCGTCCCTGTCCTCTCGTCCCTGTCCTCCGTCTCTGTCCCGCTCTGTCGTCTCTGTCCGTCCTCTGTCCGTCTCTGTCCTCCGTCTCTGCTCCGTCTCTGTCCTCCGTCTCTGTCGTCTCTGTCCGTCTTGTCCGTCTCTGTCCTCCTCCTCTGTCCTCCGTTTGTCGTCTCTGTCCGCTCTGTCCGTCTTCTTCCGCCCTGTCCTCTCGTCTTTCCTCCGTCTCTGTCCTCCGTCTCTGTCCGTCTCTGTCCGCTCTGTGTCTCTGTCCGTCTCGCTCGTTCTGTCCGTTCTGTCCGTCCTGGCCGTCTCTGTCCGTCTCTGTCCCGCTCTGTCCGTCCTTCTGTCCGTCTCTGCCCCGTCTCTGACTGTCTCGTCCGTCCTGTCCGTCCTGTCCGTCCTGTCCGTCCTGTCCGTCCTGTCCGTCCTGTCCGTCTCTCGAGTATACATTATATTAACGTCGTGTTGCGTCTCTGTCCGTCTCTGTCCGTCTCTGTCCGTCTCTGTCCGTCTCTGTCCGTCTCTGTCCGTCTCTGTCCGCCTCTGTCCGTCTCTGTCCGTCTCTGTCCGCCTCTGTCCGTCTTCCGTCTCTGTCCGTCTCTGTCCGTCTCTGTCCGTCTTCCGTCTCTGTCCGTTTCTGACCATCAACAGTGCTCTCCGCTGGAGTGGCACATTTGCTGAAGCTAACGAGGCCAAGTGGCCGGCCGGTCCCAGATGACCACTTTCGGCGAAAAGAAAACACTCGTAATAGCCTCCCGAGTGTAGCCGAATTAAGTTTTGTCTGCCGTCTGGATGAGAACTTCCAGGTCTGCCCGGCAACAGCAGACCAAACACCCGGGTATATCCTCTCAGCCACAGCTCTACCCTGTCTCGTCAGCTCTAGATCCTGCCTTCGCCGACGAAGGACTGAGCGCTCGGGTAACCCTTCAGGCGGCAGTCCCACCGTGTCTCGTGTGACCGCGCGCCGCGCAGCCCGCACGGTTACTGCCGCGGACGGGGAGGTTACAGGAACCATGACACCAGACAGGAACCATCGCCGCGGACGGGGAGGTTACAGGAACCATGACACCAGATCTGACGAAATGTCAGCGGGTGACGACAGTTTCTGGGCTGCGTCAGAAACCGAGCGGTGTTTATCATATTGGTGACGCTAATGGCTGTACTTACGCTGTTTGCCCGTGATTTGCCACGTGTTAATGAAAAAGTGACGTCAGTGTTTAGTCACGAGCAGTCACCTTCCATGTCGTACATGTTTATATTTGGTCCTGTGCCCAGAATCTCATAAATCTGCTCGGTTGAGAGTGGCAGAAGATTGATAATACCCATGGTGATAACGGTATGAGGTCAGTAGCGTTTACTCTGCTGGCAATGGCATCATTGGAATTTCTGGTTCCCTTCAACCGAAGACTTAAATATGCAATAGTGTGTAGGTATCAACCGCATGCGCGGAGCAAGTCAGTCAGCCACAGCATTGAACTCTGCGATAAATAAAAACCGTCAACATCCGGGGTCGGCAAATCACATGATCGCTTCACGGAGCTTCTTTCTTTTGGGTCAGCGTGATGGCTATCCCGGACAGAAAATTAAAGGGTTACATTGCCTAATACGAGGATGATTATGTATCATAACGCATACGCCTTGTTATTACCCAGCACGGAAGCTATAATCGCACATCGGGGATCTCTACAACACACACTGGATAGCCTGGCCGAAAATTGGAAGATCTCTGAGAGCACCCAAGGTTCTTCCCCCGGATTACCATCGGATACGTCTTGGCTTTCTCCGTGATACGGCTGTTGAGGCCCGACTTTGTAACGACATATATTTGGTTAGTGGACTCAAGTCTGACTCAACAGTCGAAGAATTGACTCGATTCTTGACTTAAGTGCTGTTAAAAAATGAATCGACCCGACTCTTGACTCAAGTGCTGTTTAAAAGATGAATCGACTCGACTCAGAAATATTTTTGAGTCAAATCAATTCGACTCATCGTCACACGTTTAATTCTTACTTGATGTTGACGGGGGTCGAGTGTCAGCAGAATTGCATTTATATAGTGTTAACTGGTTTGCTCAGGGGGGAGGCAATGGCCCCCCTTGGCCATATCCCTTATACTTATACTTTTTAACATACTCAAATTTGTTTGAGTCGACTCAATTTTGACTCGCAGCCGAAGAACTGACTCGACTTTTGACTTAAGTGCTGTTTGAAACCAATTGAATAGACTCCACTCTTGACTCAAGTGCTGTTTTTTATTGAATCGACTCACGCATGACTCATCTAAAAATGTGCAACTCATGAGTCGATTCATGACTCAACTCTGAGTCGGTTACCAGTGTGGTTGAGGCAGCATTGCAGCAGTCAGGCCCTGTTAACTGTAACTCCCGCTCGCTCCAGCGTGCACCGTGCTGGCTGTGCCCCGGTCACCCGGTCACCCGCTCACCCGCCCAGCTGACCGGTATATCACGCCTGTAATCAGACTGGGCCGATCCGCCGTGATGCCCACTGATTAATTCGCCGATATTAGGTCACGACTCACGCCATTGATCCGTTCTACGATCAGTGGACTGAGAACTCACTCGATCAAGCCATTGGCACTTCAACTTGTCTGAACCCACCCTGACCCGCCAGACTGCATGATGCAATCACCCATGAACCCGCACTGCCAGGGCTCGATCTACGTATATTCTGATATACCTGTCTTCGGGGATGGAAATTGTGGCGTGCTGTGCATGTTCCGTGATGCGATCGATCCGCCTCGATAGTGAAGCTGGAGTCGCTGCTCTCGGCCAGAGGTCTACTGGATCGCACCGGTATCTGTCCGTGTCGCCAGAGATGACATCGTTTCTGTCCCCGTCGCCTGGACGTTCGTGCCGGGCGCGCACACGCACGCTTCAAACTGGTCCACGCACGGCACGCACGCTTCAAACTGGTCCACGCACGGCACGCACGCTTCAAATGGTCCACGCTCGGCACGCACGCTTCAAACTGGTCCACGCTCGGCACGCACGCTTCAAACTGGTCCACGCACGGCACGCATGCGGAGACCTGGCTTTTGCCGGCGTATTTCTGGACGTTTGAGAGTGAGGCACGATTGATAAAATATGTAACTGTGAAAATGAAAGTGAATGGAGTAATTTGCACCGTTTCAAAACCGAAAAATACATATGTTAGGATTTCCTGTCTATAGAATAAGATTCGGATAGCTCGAAGCTTATCAAGAAAGCATCATGCGTTTCATTTGTCACATTGCGCATACCTCGTTTAATGTTTACTCATTGGCTTACAGTTTCAGGACATCCATGCATTGCCCAAACTAGTGACGTATGGTACATTGTCATCGAGATGACGTCATTTTACGCTCGCATACGTCTTCAGTCGTTATTATGCGATATACCTTTATCCGTCACTATGCGATACACCTTTATCCGTCGCTGAACCGTAATTAATGTCTCACAGTGACGAATCGCGCGTTAACAGCCTCTGACAAAGAGAGTCACATGATGTTGGTAAATACATCGGCACTAGCAGCTTCGTACAGGCTCCGACCACCAGTCAGCTCGAGACAACCCATTCCCCTGCCGTGAACGGACTGTGAACTGATGTAAGCAGTAGGCTGCACGCAGAGGGCGCCCGATCAGCGGAGGCCAAGAACACGCTCAGATCGCTGATAAATCGCCGGCCATCAGCCAAGGTTGCGTCCGGTTCCCACCATCTCTATAGTCGCCCCCGGCGCCCGCGCAGGCTGCCATCGTACTAGTGACGTCAGTAGCCCAAGGCAGTGTGTGTGTGAGTCGGACTGCTGTGCTGGCCGCGGTCCGTCCCAGCCCGCCTTGGCCCGCCACGGCCAGCCCCGGGCAGCGCTTGTTATCTATCCACTTGATTCCCCGTGAATCAGAGGTGGGTCTGCGAGTGGAGAGCAGAGGTGCACGGTAGACAAGGAACACTTCACATTGGAATGTCTGGTTCCTCGGGCAGGTGTTAATGGTGCGCTCAAATGGAGCCGAGGCCTGTCGAAGGCTCGATTTCGATAGCTAGGTTCATTAGTGGGCTGCGTCTGGGGTATGTTTAGTGACAATGGGTTGATAGTGACACGGGTGAATTCCTTATCGTGATTAAGCTCTGGATAATGCAATGGTTTTGGAGCTGCTGCGCCAGAGCGCGAATATGTTGAGGTCATTGTCATCGAGCGGTAATACGAGGATGAAACGCATTGGGATGCTCTATGTGCCTCATTGTGTCTTATTGCCCGTCACCCAACAACACATGCGCACATTTTTCAGTGAAATGTAAAAAAAAAACGTTCGATTTATTTAAATTGTTATTAAATCAATTTTTTGCGGCTGGATTGATCTTCAGATGTGGCCCTGTGCTGTGTAGTGTATTGTGCATGCATGCGTCTGTATACATGCCATGTCTCATTTTGCTTCTCTACATAGGACACCCAAACAAACATTTTGCTTTTGTTCTTTGTGTCGCTGACCCAAAGCGCGATTCCCGGGTCAGAACTGAGCATGTACGGCTGATGGCCGGACAGGAACAGGACATGATGTATGCGGTCATCGTGGACACTGATACCATCTGACCGGGCGGTCAGCCGTGCTGAGGCGGTCCTGCTCTCCCAGCACGCCACGATGGGCGCGCACGGCTCCATCCGTCTGTCCCCGTCGGCCCGAGACTGATGTCCCGCCGGCCGGCTGTCTGGGGCTCTGTTGGTGCTCAGTGGGACTGCGTGGGGTGTCCCAGTGATGGAGGGATGTTGTGTGACACTGTGACAGATCAGTTCCGTGTGCTGGATCCGTGTTTCTCTCCCGGGGTCTTGACCTCTTCCGTAATCTTGGCCTGGTAAGTTAGAGATAAATCCTGGGTCGGCTAAATCCTGGCTAAATTCGAAGTCCTTCGGTTAATCCCGCAGAATTAATTTTGAACTCTGCCTCCTTGAAAACTGTTGAGAATAAGGAATTTGCTGCGCTGTTAACATCTCTCCGCACAAATTCGGCCTTCGCTTACCATGGAACACGTCATCGAACGAGCCGGCTTTGGCCTTAGCAGTTACGATAAGCGTGCCCCCATCGCGCTGGCGGTGATTGAAACTGACATGACATCGCGCTGGCGGTGATTGAAACTGACATGACATCGCTGCTTGCCGTGTCGCCTGATGGATCGAGTGACTTATCTCGTAAAACTATGGGAAAAATAAATAATCAACGACATTAGCCTACGCCGGATATTTCACCACACCTTATCCCAGACAGGAGGGATCAGGGCCGACAACAGACTACACAAGGCTGTGACCCAAGGTCACGTATCTGCATCAGACCCGCAGTCGAACCGCACCCTTTCCCGAGCTGCCCGTGTTGTATGCGAGCTGGAGCTTCTGAGCAGCAGCTTGAGCCGATTAATCAGTGGAGGATCCTGGTGTGGTACCTCGGCCTGACAGGGCAGACAGCCGACATACAGATCAGACCGCCTAGCGAGCCTCGCTCTCGGCCCAACGATTGAATGGGATCCTGGTCAGTGGTCAATCCAACAGCGGCTTACGGACCAGTACTTGGTCCAACCAGCTGACGTACCACTCGTACCAGCGACTGAATCCAATCAGCCATGCTCACCCACCATTAGCCGTTTTTACGAAGGATTTAGGAATTTTGAAAGGAAAAAGGAGTTTGGAATTTTATATTTTTGGAATTTTAGAATTATCGACCTAACACCGTGTCACGCGGCCATAGCAGTAACACTGGTCTCCCCCCCATTTCAACCAAACGCCCCAAGCGCTCCAATCGCCCCAATCGCCCCAATAGCCCCAAACGCCCCAAACGCCTCTATCACCCGGTAAATAAATCCTTCGTGAAAACGGCTATTGAGTCAATCCCATCAGCAGCTCTGACACACAGTGACTCAATGACACACAGTGACTCAATCTCCAATCGACCGGGCTGACGCACTGGCGAGTCAATTTCAATCAACTGTGTATCAGTGACCGTGAGTCAATCTATTTGACCGAGCTGGCGCACCAGTGAGCAGCTACATCCGGGCGAGTGACATCATCTGCGCCGGGTTTTGCGATGTGAGGTCAGCGCTGTATGTCACTGTGCTCGTCACAGCTCCCCTCCCCTCCCCCGATACCCCCACCGCCCCCTCCCCCGATACCCACATCATCCCCTCTCCTTCCCCCGATTACCCCCCACCCGCCTCCCTCCCCCGATACCCACATCATTCCCCGTCTCCTCCCCCGATACCGCTGCAACATCCCCTCCTCCGATACCAGCACCATCCCCTCCCCCGATACCCGCACCATCCCCTACGTCCTGCCGCTGGGCTCCATTGCGATCGGGTGATGCTCCACGGTCATTGCGTAGCCTGCAGGCAGAGAGGGTTCAGTTCTAGATGTTCTCCTTCGCCCTGTGCCTCCTTAGGCGGTGGTGATTCAGTTTGCAGCTGCAATCCGTCCGTTCCTGTCTCTAACGTCCTGTGGCTCCCCGCCCGACCCGCTAGCCCGCTCCCCGTCAGTACCGGTGGACCCGCTAGCCCGCTCCCCGTCAGTACCGGTGGACCACTGCACTGCGGTTCGGAGTTCAAACGGTGGAATACCGCCTCGGGCGGGAGAATAACCCGGGAGGCTGTTACCCAAGCGAGAGGATGGGGGATTGGTGCTCCGGGCTGATAACACGGGAGGCTGTTACCCAAGCGCGGAGGATGGGGATTGGTGCTCCGGCTGATAACACGGGAGGCTGTTACCCAAGCGAGAGGATGGGGATTGGCTGCTCCGGGCTGATAACAGCCGCGGAAGGCTGTTACCCCAAGCGAGAGGATGGCGGGATTGGTGCTCCGGGGCTAGATAACACGGGAGGGCTGTTACCCGAGCGAGAGGATGGGGATTTGTGCTCCGGGCTGATAACACGGAGGCTGTTACCCAACGGGAGGATGGGCGGATGAGCTGCTCCGGGCTGATAACACGGGGAGGTGTTACCCAAGCGAGAGGAAGGGATTGGTGCTCCGGCGCTGATAACACGGCGGCTGTTACCCAAACGAGAGGATGGGATTGGTTGCTCCGGGCTGATTAAACACGGGAGGCGTACCTCCCAAGCGAGGAGATTAGGGATTGGTGCTACCGGGCTGATAACACGGGAGGCTGTTACCCAAGCGAGAGGATGGGGGATTGGTGCTCCGGGCTGGGCCATACGTCAAATCGGATGGTAATTACTGTGTTGATGCACATTGAGTTTTACTAAGTGTCGGTTAGCCGTGTGGAAGATTGCTTAGAGGCCAAGTTGCTGTGACCTTTCAGGGGAAAAATATGACTGTAAATGTGCTAGGTTCCAGACATTCTCAGCTTTCCAGACATTAGCCGTTTTCATGGTGGATTATTTTGCGCGAAATGTTTTAAAACATTTTAAAATGTTTCCACACCAATTGTTATAAGTTGGTGTGGAAAATCCTCACCAACTTTGTGTAGGAGAAATGCAATTTTGATAATCCAAGGGGTTTTTTGGGGGCCGTATGTACATTTTGACTGTCCGTTTCTATATAACATTTCGATGTTGCACCATATAAAAGATGAGTGAACAAAATTGGGAAAATCAAAAGAAACAAAATAAGATGTCATCAATAACAATGCACACTAACTTTGAAAACGTTTCTACATCCATGCTTATAACAATACTTCATGTGGCTCAGTACCTTTACAATCACTATGAATGACTAATCTACATTCGCAAATGCAGCATTGTAGGTAGTGGATCTGCCAAACATAGGCCCCATGCTTGCAACCATCAGCTTAATATAATATCCACCCCCCCTATAGACTAGCTATCACCATGCAGCTTAACAGCGCATTCTCTGACTTGACAGCATGGGCTGCTGATGGCCGCTCTATTGCCCGCCTCACAGCACCACCGGACCGACATGACTGCTGGCAGGAAAATGTAGCTCATCTCCGATCAGTAGATATGACAGTGACCAGTTTGGAGAAATTGTCACACGCACCCAGTGCCGGCAGTTTGGAATTCCACTAGATTCCAGACCACGAATTCCGCCAGATTCTAGCCAACATCGGGTCATTTCTCACTGCTCAGAGAAAGCTTTGCGGTCAGCATCAGCTCTGTCGTTTCTTATTGCGGTAGCTTTACCGGAAGGATGCGATGGTAAGAGCCATACATTTGCAGTGCATTGTGCATAGTATGGTTTTCGATTGAGCAATAACGTGGGAACTGGGAACTGGTAACCGCAGCTGGGGAAGGGTGAACAGAATGTGTGACTGAGCCAAGTGACCGGCTGAGTGTCCACAACTGAGCCAAGTGACCGACTGAGTGTCCACAACTGAGACAAGTGACCGGCTGAGTGTCCACAACTGAGCCAAGTGACCGGCTGAGTGTCCACAACTGAGTCAAGTGACCGGCCTGCATGTCCACCAACTGAGTCAAGTGACCGCTGAGGTGTCCACAACCTGAGCCAAGTGACTGGCTGAGTGTCACAAACTGAGTCAACGTGACCGCTGAGACTGGTCCACAACTGAAGTCAAGTACCGCTGACGTTCCGAACAAAACTGAGCCAAGTGACCCGGCTGGGTGTCCACAACTGGAGACAAGTGACGGCTGGTGTCCACAACTGCAGCCAAGTGACTGGCTGAGTGCCCCACAACTGGAGTCCAAGTACCGCTGAGTGTCCATCAACGAGACCAACTGTGACCCGGTTGAGTGTCAACAAATTGAGAGAAGTGACCGGCTGGGTATGTAACTGTCTCTGCGACAGTGACCGGGGGCTGGGTATGTAACTGTCTCTGCGACAGTGACCGGGGGCTGGGTTTGTAACTGTCACGCTGAGACAGTGACCAGCGTGGTGTGACTGTCGTAGTGACCGCCTCGGACTGTGGACCCTGCGACAGTGACGACCTGGGATTTGTAACTGTCACACTGTTACAGTGAGCGGCCAGCAGTGACCACTTGACCAGCCCCTCTCTGACCTGGGTTTGTAACTGTCACACTGTTACAGTGAGTGGACCTGGGTGTGTAACTGTCACACTGTTATACTGAAGTGGTCAGCAGTGGCCAGTC
Source organism: Semibalanus balanoides (assembly GCA_014673585.1). Classification (NCBI taxonomy): domain Eukaryota; kingdom Metazoa; phylum Arthropoda; class Thecostraca; order Balanomorpha; family Balanidae; genus Semibalanus; species Semibalanus balanoides. Next base: position 118,430 of record VOPJ01014393.1, on the reverse strand, counting down.
CCTCTCCTCGGCAGCAGCTGACGCCGCCGCTGCAGGCCGTGTCCGCCTCCTCCTCGTGTCAGCCTGTTGGCCGCCGCTCTGAACACACCCATTAGCGGCCGGGCGGCGTCACGACGCGATGCAGACGAGCACGGCGCACTGATTGCCTATTGACGCGGCGGCGGATGCGGCGGTCGTGGCGCTGCAGCGGCAATAGCCGCCGCCGCCACTGCCGCTCCGTGGGGACACGACTGACCCGCTCTGCTTGACGGGGAGACGGAACGGGACTTTAGACTTCGATGGGCTTTACAGTTTGAGCTAAGAAATTGAAAACTTCGTAAAATGTTACTTTATAAGGCTAAAAACTTCGCAACTTGTAAACATGGTTGCTTTATCACTTAAAACTTTGTAGAATTATGTTTCTACGAGAATGTTCGTATGTGTGAGGCTTGCAAAACTTCTCAACTTCAACGCAACAGCTATATGCTTGTGTGGCGACTTACAAACTTTAACATTAATGTGTTTTCCAAGTTTTACATACCAACGGGCGTGCATTTTCTGAGATTTGTATTCACAAATTATTCGATGAATCGATGCATGCGACTTTAAATCAACGTTTGCATGGATAGTGTGGTTTTGATATCGAAAATGTCGCTGAACCTTCTCTATGAGAAAACTAAGCAAACTCGGTGGTTAGCCTTCAACCGCCGTAGAGGACGGAAGCTCCGCTCGTAAGGCAACTTTCGGTGCAGCTGCTTTGGGTGATGGGTGATTTGGGTGATACAGGCCGGGTGATGTCATTCTTTTCTGCTATGGTTTGGAGCCAAAGGAAATAACAGTTGATCTGCTGATAATCCTGTACAGCTGTCAAACACATTACACACTCGCGCACTCGATGGGTCATTATGGATGCCGTTTCGAACAATTTGGGTCAGCTTCGTCAGAAGTTAAACGGAGGTTTTGGATGAATAATTGGAGACGCTTTTGTGACCACCATATGGCCCGAACCACAGTACCTACATACACGTGACGACAGCTGTCTGTAGAAAACGGTCAGCTCGCGCTGATTTCCGCCGCGCAGTGAGAGTGACTTGAGTTGAATAATTCGGCGCGTGACGTGGCTCTATTGTCGACACACAAAAGCGTCATCCTACCTGTCATTGGGCTACCTGTTTCGTTTGTCGCACATTCTTCGAGGAGAATATGTGTTGAGTGGTAGTAAAAGAACAAGACATGGTACAATTCCTCTGCATGCCACCAACTGTCCCTAAAACGGAAAAACAGTTGCCCGCTTTGTCGTTTTCGGTGGATTGTGTATTCGCGTGCATTGTCGATGTTCAATGCTTGTCTCTTTCAGAAATATCGCGGACAGTGTCTCTGTTTGCGTTGTCGATGTTCAATGCTTGTCAGTTTCAGGAGCGACCTTAACTTTGTTTTCTTCTTTTTCTAGGTAAGGGAAAACCGTTTGGATATGAAGGAAGAGAGGTTCACCTGGCATGTTTACATATACGTCTTGGTGTAAGTACCCCACATACATGTGTTTTCACGGATCAATTTTGTGCATTTTCCTGACGATGTGTTCGTTTAATGCCGTTAACAATGGCATCTCGCCAGGAGAAATTGAACTGGGTCCAACGAAATTATATGAAATCCCGTTTCGAGATGACTCTTCTTTAGCGGAAGCATATCGTAATTTACTGCCAAAACTCCTCGTAGCTACCTGCAAAGTTTATAATTTTAAAGTTACATTTTACTCTACTGGTACCTATTTAAGTGTTCTGGTGCGGAGAGTTTAGTCTTTCATTGCCCTCTGCGGCGATGAGCCCTAAAGATAAAGCAAGCGACATATACGGCCTGTGAAATACGACGCCGACTTTGATAGCACGAGCGGGGACGGTGAATGTCAGTTTTATTCCCGTACGCTCTCTAATCCTTCGGTTACCAAGCACGCATGATGTGCGACCAATCTGAGACATTTATCAGGCGGCCTTTTTGATGCAGGTGGGATGCCTTCATACTTCTGCATATTTGCTTGAGATAGAGATATTACAGCCCGTTAAAAGTGGATTGAGAGCTCCTAGCGTTTAACACAAGTGGGCAATAAAAAGATAGTTTTGCACTCAATGATTCGCACTAGTACTCATTTCAACGATTAACTAGCAGTAACCAATATAATCCTATGTTATACTGAACTTTAAATCTTCGAGATAATACAGGTACACGTATAGTGACGTTTGTATGTATGTTGCTGTAAGACATTCACTGGTAAATAGCTTTATATTCGCAACTTTCACTTTTACTATACAACTTTTTCCAGTACGAACCATTGCAGTTTCGAACACTCATACATCTTGTATTCCTATTACGTATTCTGTTTATTTTTTCACTTCTTAACTGTTATATCTAACTCAACGCGTAAGTAATGCGCTCGGGTCCAGGAGACAGGTTACTCCGATGAACACAACTCTATTTTTGTGTGAGATGGTGTCATTGATAAAACTGAGGTCATTTATATTCCATCAGTAACTCTTATGGCGCCAACCCGTGTTCGCGTGAGCACTCACTCATAAATGAGTAACACTTCATTCGCCGGACTGTAGCCGAATCTCCGTGGTTTCTATTTACCTCCATTGAGCCCGTGTCCGCAAGACAGTTCTCTAATCCTGCACTCGTCAGCCCTCTGGTAACCGTGCGGCTGCCAAGGACCTCCACACTGGCCCTGATTTGACAGACTCACATCATTCGAGCCAATGAGTGACCGAGTAGGCCGCACAACACTTAGACGTATCAAAGATAAGCCCGTTCTGCGCATATATCGCTCCCTCTCCGATATATGTGAAAGTGAGATATTCATCTATGTGGCTTGAGGGCCGCAGGAGAGCGCAGTGGCAAAGGTCACGCCCGCCGGCACACCTGTGTATGGGCGGTGGCGGGCAAATGGGACCTCGGATTACGGAACACGGTCCGTACCTTCCGCTGTAGGTTTACCTAATGACCGTACTTGAGTCGCCCAAGTCCCAGACTTGCAGTTCTATTGGAAATGTTTCAGCATCAACACGCGACACGAGATTGAAGCTTGCAACTTTTAGAACTTCCAGTAACTTGCGGTCCACAAATTGTGCGCCGGAGTTTTTACGATCTTAAACTTACGTTCCACCTTTGTATTCTCAGAAATATAGCAACAAACGTGTGGAGACGTCGTAATAGCTTATGTCACAAAGTTAACGTGTGAACCTCGCCCTAGAGCATATATTAGGGGTACTAACTCCTAACATTGAGTGAGCATACTGAACCTTAATCCGGATATCCGCCTGGTAAAACCTTAGCATAGCGAACTTTTGCTTACGGAACTCGTGTTTCTATATTCTCTATGTGGCGCACCCTCTGGTTTCCGTATATGAGACCACGAACGTTGTACCAGCAAAGTACAGACAACGCCTTCATAGCATAGCTACTCGGGCCAACTCTTATATGCTGAATAGAGTGTGTACTTCCATCAGCCTGCCGCGCTATCCTGTTGTACCGGTAGACCGGTATAATCTCTCACTCGCACAGCCGAAAGTGAATCCGCCATCTGACGAACCTGTACCTCCGCCCAGATACGACAATCACTTTTTCCAGTCTGCACCGCCGCCAGACTCGGTGGTGTGCTGCGCACGTGGGAGTGCTCGAGCGTTGTATTCCCCAAGCTTGTATCCACGAGTGGACCGCAACACTAGGCTTATCCACGAAATCATCAGCACGTCACCGCTAGGTAGTACCGTCACAGTGGACGATACGTTTGGATTTAAGCATCTCGTGAACTCGAAAATCTAGATCGCTATCCTCGGCATTGGGACCACGTGGGGTCTTTTTTTTGCGCATGCTTATGGAAGCTCCACTGAGGCAGCACGTAAGAGCACACATATCTGACACCCAACTGCTCGCGGTATGATTAAATATCTTGTCCTTCTCTTATAGTGCGTGTAAAATCCATATATCTGGACTTACAGTGTTGAAAAGGAACCAATGACTCACGGAAATAGTTTATGCAAATATTGCTTAGTTCAGTAGTAGTGGAATACGATAGCCTGTTAAGTGTTCCGTTAATAATGTTTATTATATGCGAGCTGAACACATCTGTTTGGTTGTTCAATCGTCTGACACCTACGAGGCGGTTTCTCGTCCCCTTCGTTTACACTCTTTATGTCCTTTTCATTTGTCTTTTATATTTGTAAATTTCGCTTGCCAATCACGCTCAACGCATTTATTCCACCAGTCATGTTTGAATCTCAGCTGTCAATGAATTGTCGCATATTTAGTAAAACGATTGGCGCCGAGAATACTCTCACATCGCCGAGAAATATGTCCTGGCCGTAATTGTATTTCTCAAACAGGGAAATCTTAAACTGCCAACGGAAACTTATAGAAAGTTTTCTCTTCTATGCATAGCGTGCGTATTCTTTACAAAGGACTCGGCAGTAATGCTGGATGACCGCTTGATAAGTATCTCTTGCATCTTTTCAGCGGCACGTTACTGTGTAATGAGCGCGTCCGCTTATGCTCTTATCTGAATGGTGTTCACTCAATAACGGTCCGAAATGAAACTCGCTGCTCTGAGGTTTAATCTGTAGCTCATTGACGGTGTATACCTCCGAAATACACTGACGAGTTCAGCCATTGTTGAACGTGTTTTAGTCGTTGGTCCGTTTGAACGGCCAGGTCAACGACGTCCCTTGAACCAATCGATCTTGGTCATTCTATATAATGTCAATGGCCAAAGAGCCCAGTGGTGCTAGTGCACAATCCGAAAACATAAATAATATTTCATATCAAGATATTCTGATACTCATAACGTTTATCGAGGTAACCGTTACATCAAGAAAATGTTGGCTGAAATTATTCCCAATTTACCATTTGCCACAAAGGAATGCCGTTCAAAGTCGGACATGACACTGGCCTTTTCATTCATAAGCCGAACGTGCCCGTGTAGCACCACCGCCCTGTCTAGCGATCCCTCATCCCAGTCTGAAGCTTCCTACTTAAACCAACATCCCCAACTACCGTTCAGGGCCGCCTCCGTGAGGAGGCAGCTATACGCGCCTCACGACCCAATTCAGCTGCCGCCTGTTCCGTCTTCATTTGTAGTGGGCGCTGGAGACAGCGCGCCCTTCGCTCGCGCCGCGCTGCCCTGCTCTTCTCGTCTCTGTTTACACTGAGCTGAGATATTCCACGCCGGCACGCCTGTGAGCGATTAGTGAAAGTGCCAGGATTAGCATGCGACGACTTCAGAAAATGGAATCAGCGGTCTGAAGTGGAGGGTGACGACTTGGGAGACCGGAGGAGACTGTTAGTCAGCCGGCTGTTATCGAGCTCAGCTGCTGCAGGAAGCCAACTGAGCAGCTGACGTTGGCACCCGCAGCTATGTCAGAGCTGCGGATGACATAGGTAGCTGCTGCTAATGATATTAATGCGGCTGCAGCTGCCAATATAGGCATGTCACCCGCCGCTGGCTGTTAATATTCGGTATACATTCCAATAAAATATACGGTACATGTCGATCATTATGATCATACAGTGATGCTGATGTAGTATATGGCATTAATTTGCCTTAAAGTTTGTCTAGCAGTTTTGCATGATTGGATGTTTTGATTGTTAATCCTATTGTGTCGTTCCCTCTGTGAAGGCATTTCCCGCACTTAGCCCCATTTCTGCTATTTGTTCCATGGCTTGCAGCATTTTAAGGCCGTTGTTATTTTTATGAAACACTTATGCCTCTGAACTCATTCCCACGTCCTGCAGTACCTAATATTGCAGTCGGCTCCGCCATGTAATTGTGGTCTTCCTCACTTCAATATCTCACAGCAACGTTAACCCACTCGGGACCTGTCTAACCATAGTGTCTACCGGCGCAAGTGTGCCGGTGCAGCCGGTCCGAGTCTGTCTTCCTGTGGGGACCTGTCTGCCCCATCTGCCCCGGTGCTTCCGTCCCGTCTGTCTCTCTCTGGGATTTGCAATCACATAGTCCATAGCCCGCAGCGTCACTGACAAGTCGCAACATCTGCCCGGTGCATGTTACTTTATTTTCCTGTTCCTTCACAATCTCCATTCTGGGGCTTTGTTGCCGAAAGGCGCATCCGACAAGAGTTATATTGCTATCGCCCCGAGTCTGTCTCTCATTGGGGGAGCTGCTGTCTGCCCATCTGCGGTGAGCCGTCGGTCTGTCTCTTCTTGTGGGGACCTGTCTGATTGCGGTGCCTGCCCGTCCGTCTGTCTCTCTGTGGGACCCCGCTGTCTGCCCCCTCTGCCCGGTGCCGGCTAAGTATGCTCCCGTCCCGTCTGTCCTCTCTTGTGGGACCCTGTCTGCGGCCCAATCTGCCGGTGCCCTCCCGTCCGTCTGTCTCTACTGTAGGCCTGTCTGACCTCTGCCGGTGCCCCGTCCGTCTGTCTCTCTGTGGGACATGGTCTGCGCCCATCTGCCGGTGCCCCGTCCGTCTGTCTCTCTGTGGGGACCTGTCTGCCCCATCTGCCGGTGCTCCGTCCGTCTGTCTCTCTGTGGGGACCTGTCTGCCCCATCTGCCGGTGCCCCGTCCGTCTGTCTCTCTGTGGGGCCTGTCCTGCCATCTGCCGGGTCACCGCTGCCCGTCGTCTGTTCTCTGTGGGGACGCTGTCTGGCCCATCTGCGTGCCCCGTCCACTGTCTCTCTGTGGGGACTGTCTGACCTATCTGCCGGTGCTCCGTCAGTCTGTCTTCTTGGGGACCTGTCCTGCCCCATCTGCCGGTGTCCGTCCGTCTGTCTCTCTGTGGGGACTCTGTCTGCCCCATCTTGCCGGTGCCCCGTCCGTCTGTCTCTCTGTGGGCGACTGTCGCCATCTGCGGTGCTGCCGTCGTCTGTCCTCTCTGTGGGAACCTGTCCCTGCCCCATCTGCCGGTGCTCCGTCCGTCTGTCTCTCTGTGGGACCTGTGCCCATCTGACCGGTGCTCCGTACCGTCGTGTCTCTCTGTGGACCTGTCTCCCGATCTGGCCGGATTGCCTCCGTCCGGTCTGTCTCTTCTGTGGGGACCTGTTGCTCCCATCTGTCCGGGTGCCCCGTCCGCCTGTCATCTTCTGTTGGGGACCTGTCTGCCCCATCGCCCGTTTTTCTGTCTCTCTGTGGGGACCTGTCGCCATCTGCCCGGTCCCTTCGATGTTTCTGGGGGACTGTCTTGGCCCCATCTGCCGGTGACTAACCCGTCCGTCTGTCTCTCATGTTGGGACCTGTCTGCCCCATCTATCTCCGGTGTCTCCGTCCGTCCTGTCTCGTCTTTGACCTGTCTGCTCCCCATCTGCGGTACCCCGTCCGCTGTCTCATCTGTGGGACCTGTTCTGCCTCATCTTGCCGGTGCCCCGTCCGTCTGTCTCTCTGGTGGGGACCTGTCTCCCCATCTGCCGGTGCGCCCGTCCGTTGTTCTCTCTGTGAAGAGGACTGTCTTGCCCCATTCTGCCGGTTGCCCCGTCGCGTCTGTCTCTTGTGGGGACCTGTCTGCCCATCTGCCGGTGCCCCGTCCGTCTGGTCTCTCCGTGGGAACGCTGTCTGTCCCCATCTGCTCTGGTGCCCCGTCCCACTGTTTTTCTGCCCCAGCTGCCGGTGTGCCCCTCCTCCGGTTTCTGGGTTCCCCCCCCCCTCTCTGTGGGGACCTGTCTGCCCATCTGCCCGGGCCCCCGTCGCTCTGCTCTCTGTGGACCTATCTGCCCATCTGCCGGTGCTCCCGTCGTCTGTCTGCTCTGTGGGACTCTGCCCCTCTGCCGGGTGCTTCCTTCGGTCTGTCTCTCTGTGGGGACCTGTCTGCTAATCTGCCTGGTGCCCCGTTCCCTCTGTCTCTCTGGACTCTGTACTGCCCCATCGTGCCGCGTGCTCCGTCCGTTGTCTCTCTGGGGGACCTTGCTCCTCAATCTGCCGGTGCCCACGTCCGTCTACTCATTGTGGACCTGTCTGCCCCATTCTGCCGGTTTGCCCGTCCGTCTGTCTCTCTGTGGGGACCTGTCCTGCCCCAGATCTGCCCGGTGCCCCGTCCGTCTGTCTCATGTTGGGACCGGTCTGCCCCATCTGCCCGGTACCCCGTCCGTCTGTCTGCTCTGTGGGACCTGTGGTCTGCCCCATCTGCCGTGTATCCTCCGTCCGTTGTCTCTTCTTAGGCTGTGGTGGACCTGTCTGCCCCATCGTGGCCGGTGCCCTCCGTCCTGTCTCTGTGGCGGACCTGACTGCCCCATCTGCCCGGTCTCCGTCCGTTCTGTGCTCTCTGTGACCTGTCTGCCCATCTTCTTTATGCCGGTACCCCGTCCGTCATGTTCTCTCTGTTCCTTGTCTGCCCTTCCGGTTACCCCGTCCGTAGTCGATCTCTCTGATGGGACGACGGCTGTCTGCCCAGATCTCGCCGGTGCCCACGTCCGCTTTCTACGTCTGGTGCTGGACTGTCTAGCCCATCCTGTTTTACCGGATGCTCCCGTACCTACGTCTCTACTGCCTCAGGGTGCTGCCCCATCTGCCGGTGCCCCAGTCCGTCTGTCTCTCGTGGCTGTCTGCCCCAATCTGCCTTTTGCTCCGTCGTCATTGTCGTCTCTGCTACTGCTGCCCCATCTGTAGCCCAGGTGCCCCGTCCGTCTGTCTCTCTGTGGGGACCTGTCTGCCGCCAATCTGCCGGTTGCTCCGTGTCCGTCTGTTCATACTGTGGGACCTGATCTGCTCCCACCTCTCCGGGGCCTCCGTTTCCCGTCTGTCTCTCTGTGGGAGCCTGTCTGCCCATCTGCCGCCGCCGTGGACTGTCTGCCGTGGAATGGTCTCCCCCCCGTCCCTACACCGGCCGGCGGGGGGGGGCCCCCCACCCACCCAACGGTGTGCCGTCTTTGACGCCCACTTCTGCGCTCACGGATCACACCTGCTCGATCTCGGCTGTTCTGCCAACATGCGCTACTGTCCACCGGAGACCCTGTCCTGTTCGCGCACCACGCTGAGAAACCGGCCCTACTGCGCCACACTGTAAAACGTGTGTGAGAAGCCCACAGATCGAAAGCCGAGCTGAAATCGGTGTCGTTGGGCACAGCCGCGGTGACATTTGGCAACGCTCGTGTGTCGCGTTACGGCGTGCGCGTGAGTGGTCCAGGAAACAGCTGTGGACCACATTTCGCCATGTGTCATCGTGGTCGGGTTAATAGGCGTTGTTGCAAAAGGAATGCTTCATGATACACCCCATATTAAATCTGATTGATTTGTTCCGTGCTTGCAAGGCTGCGGTCTGTTAACGAATAATGCAGATTAGAGCGGCTCCCAAAAGGCACGGGTCGTGTGAGCTTCTTGGTCATATGCTACAAGTAATTGGTTCCGCCAAACCATATTACAGTACCGAATAGCGTTACTGCTGTTCATTGCGGTCGCAGGCTGTGTTGCGGTTTCCTTTCTCCGTAGCATTCATACCCAAAGTGATTAAAACAGGAAGCGATTCTGGCTACAAGGAGCTGAATGCAGCAATCGTCACTAATAAGGTCAGATTAGCACCTTGAAGGCGGATTGTTGCCGCACTCTGTCGTTGACGTTTATTTTGAAGTCGTTACGAAATCTCAGCATCAGCTAGTCGCAGCCGGCACGATGGGATAAGCGAGGCACTTTTCTCTCATGGCGGGTGGTCAGGAACGTGAATCTATTTAAGGCATGCGGCTGCCTGTGATGTCGCCAGTTTCGTAACGAAAGCTTAGACATCGGCGTTAAGGCTGCGAAATATGCGGAAAATTTAGGCAAATGTCGCCCACCGTTAACTGAATACAGGAAATGACGCAGACATTCTGTCGCCGATGCAACGGTTCGGACCAATCACTGTTAAACCCGTGTCATATGTGCTGTCGGCTCCACAGCGGTAATGATATATACCAACACTTCGGCGGTCGGCCGTACTTCTCCGGGATTATTGCAGCATGATGGCGTGGATGGGAAGGTTCTGGCTGGGGCTGGCAGTCCCCGGTGTCTGTCCCAGGCCGGGGTGAGGCCAGCGACTCCCCGGTGGCGGAGGGAAGGGGGTGGACCGGCACTAACGGCTTGTCGTGACCAGGTCCGGTAGGTGAGCCGCGGACTCCCCTGGTGGCTGAGGGAAGGGGGCACCATACGGCCCGGTGTCAAAACCCATGTAATCTCATGGCCGCGGAGTACAGAGGCCAGACGCACTCGCGCGATTGAGCCGGAAGGGAAAGAGGGTGTGTACGGACCCCCGCTGTCTATGAAACCTACCACGGCCAGGGGGAAGGGCCCCGACCTCTCGCGGCATTTGCTGCGAGGAAGGGGCTGACGGCCCCGGTGTCTCTCGCCAGTGCGTGGGGTACAGAGCCTCACGCGTCTTCCCCGGCTGGCAGAGAGCTTCGCGCTTTCAAGGGGGCGATGACGGCCCCGAGTGTGCTTGTCTCCTTCCGGTGAGGTGGGTGGGCTCTGCGTACTTAACTCGTGTGAGAGGAGGAGTGTGACCTGGGCTGGTGGTCCGCCTCTATCTGTACCAGGCCGGGGTGAGGCGTGCGCCCCCTGGTCTGACCCTCTGCTCCGGATCAGAGCAGCTGATGACGCTGCAGTTCAGTCGACCTGCGGCGGCGGCATGACTGGACAGACCATTCATAAGAGCAGAACAGACAAGAGCAGGTCATGCATAGGACGGGACAGAGCAGTTATACTAACCCGGACAGATTATACGACTTGCTAATGTTAAAAGTATATAATTTTCAAAGTTTCGGAGACTTTTGGTTAAGTTATGACATTTACCATATGTCTCAGTATGTTTTAGCATTAGCGCGTGTGGTAAAAGGTTTTCAGCTCTCAGAAAATCAATGTTATAGGAAATAGTTCACCTTCAACATGGGTTTTGAGCTGAGATAGCAGTTTTGTAGCCCATGTTGAAAAACCCCTAACTGCAAGTTTTCTGGGCTGAAAGAGCTCTCCAGCCGAATATATTTGACTTTTTGTCGAGGGAATGTGGACCATAAATAAAGAATGTCAAGAATGTGGGCCTTCTACACCTGGGCAGAGGCTATACAGTAATCTTACGCGACTACTTTCGAATAATCTGACTCTGGCCTGCAGCACGTTGACCGTCTGCGGAGAGCCACGCATATAGTTTTGATACAATTTAATTAATGGTACGTCCTTCTTGATCCTTGATCGTCGCGATGCTATGGCTATGTTTACCATTTATGATAAGAGTCTGTATTTCAAAATATAGTCAAATCGTGTTTGAAAAAACAATCCAAGGCGAACTATTTCCTTTAAGTCAATTGGTCAAAGCTTTCGGCCCGCCAGGCATTTACATGTTACCAAACTCTTTTTCACCCTGTTTTCAAAACGGAGGTACCCGTTTTCCATTATAAAACATTTATATTATTCAGGTAAACGGCCTCGCCAATCAGCTTGATCAAGTGCGATGACAAATGTAAACCAAATGACAAATGTATTTCAAGTGTATTTGTAAGTGCATCTCAATGTAGTATTCCTCGCCTGAGATAATTAGTTTTCCAACTGTAAACTGATAACTGTAGGAATGTAGTTACTACATTCCTGAACCCTTTCATATCTTCCACTTGCATACCAAATTATAAATGTATTTCAAGTGAATTTGTAAGTGCATCTCAATGTAGTATTCCTCGCCCGAGATAATTAGTTCCAAATCTGTAAACTGATAACTGTATGAATGTAGTTACTACATTCCTGAACCCTTTCATATCTTCCACTCCATCTACTTGTTCGACACGTTGACGTTCTGACAGTTTGTGATGTTGAAAATCGAAGTCGCTGTAGCTGTTACTGCTGCTGTCGACGTCGAGGTCATTTTATCATTTGCTGTACCGCTGAACCGAGCTCCAGTCATGACGCTTGTACAGAGTGCCTTCTGGATGCTGACGTCAGCCACTGCGTAATTTTCCAGGCTTGCTACTGACTTGTGGCCAGTCAGCTGGGTCACGTATTCTCTTGGGCAGCCTGTGTCTAATGCCTTTTTCACATAGGTTTTGCGGGCTGAGTGCTTCGTTCTCTTGCCCGCGATGCCAGCGTTTTCACATACCGTCTTGAGCATTACAGAGGACTTGTTTGTTCCCCATAGGTGCGTTTTTGTACCACTGGCTTTCTGTGACATCAGGGGACCAGTAGTGATTTACTGCTAGGAAACCAAGGGTACGTCCTTCCTGTCCTACGCATCTGGATTGTGTGCAGCGATACAATCTCGTGTATATGTCCGATATACGGCGCACCTGCTGGGGCGCATTTTCCGCCAGCCTTTTCGAAGGTCCTTATGCATTGAAAAGCCCGGGCGCTACCTGAAGCAGATCCCCCGTCGCGGGTCTTGGTAAGACGCTCGTAAAACTCCAGGTACTCGGTACCTGTGGAGTCCCTCTTCAGCTTTACATCCCCCATTTCAGCTGGCGGCTCTCGTCGCGGCCCCTGTGACCGAACAGCACGGTCATGTGCCACCATAGTGTGCGCTGACACACATCGGGGCTGCTCAATCCTAGCTCAATCCTAACTGGCCTGCGGCATACAGCATCTTCTCCTCTTCTTCACTGATGGCACTAGCGGATCCAGGGGGGCGGGGCGGCAGGGGCGTTAGCCCCCCCATATTGCCTGAAATTGACGAAATTTAACATATATTCCACTGTAGAGGGAAATCTAATAAACTTTTACAAAGACATATTTGTCTTAAACCGTTCAGTAAGCTACAAGAAGCCAAATCCCCGATGAGCTTTTTTCGAATTTGATGAAATTTTTTTTAAATTTAGCGCCCTCCATGCCGCATGGTTCTTATCCGCCAGTGACGTTGGCGAGCGCTTGCAGAGGGCGGGCTGCCCTTTCCCTCCCAGTGTCTTAATGCGCAGGCTACAGAGGTTTGTTTTTTAACTTTCAGCCCCTCCGGTAATCAATGTCCTTGTTCAATGTCCTCCCTGCCGATTGTCCTTAAACAAGTCTTCGGCCAAGAATGCCAGAGACCAACTCGAGATTGCTCAGGTGGAGACTCGGTCTTCAGTGGACTCTATAGGTCGTTTTATACATTTTTTCTCTACGGAACTCCTGTTTCCAGGTGCATATTAGCAGCCGCGGAGCTACGTCGACACGTGGGATCAGGAACACAGCACACATACTAATAATTACATCGTAAGTACATCGTTCTAAAATATCGTTAATTTACCATTTGCAACTGCACAGTCGTTAACTTAAATGGCAATCCCTCATTGAAAACTCTGCGCGTTAATAAATATCGCAGCTGACCATATTTTCAGCTTCTTGAAAACAAATACGAGTTCTGAAATATTTGCTCGTGCCTGATATTCAGTGTCAACCGTGCAATGTATGTTTCCATAATGAGGGACACTCTTACAGCTGTGCCATATGTTAACGACACAACTCTCGCTCGCCCATGCTATATGTAACGATATATCCGTTAGAAACGACGGAATCTTACGACCTTTAATTATTGTGGTGCTGGTGGTGGGGTGTGTGTGTGTTGTGCTGTCGCACGCACTCAACCCGGTGTGTGGTGTGTGGTGTGTGTGTGCTCCGTGCTGTGTGTGCTGCGATCCACTGACGAATGATGCTTGTCTCACACTGCCAATGGCGCGCGAACCGGATGGACCAAATTATAAACCTCGACCCCCTACTCGGTAATTATAACGCTCTCGATCTTCCATATGCGCCCTCTAGGATTACAACACTCTTTGGTCACTGTGTAGCGCCTGTCGTCCCGACTCCACTGTCGTACATTTACCTATTCCTATAACAACTTTTTCAACGACAAAGTCTCAAAGGTTTCTTCTTTTGTTCTGCTCCTTCTCATCAACAAAGCAGGAGACCAGAATCACTTGGCAATGCCTCTATCAAACTCCTACCGAGTTTATTTTGTCCAAAAGTGCGACTAACGACTACGACGTCACAGAGCCTGTCTTCTGAAGGACATCCCCAGCTCGCTCACACACCTGACACCCTCTGCTATCCCACCGTCCAGGCGTGCTTCCTGTACTGCCCTGTTGACAAATCGCTGCGCCGAGCGGCGACCTATTAGGCCCCTAATTTGCCGGACGCCGTACAAATCATGCTATTTGGCCTATTCTGCCTCATACATTTCTCAGGGCTCGTTGCGTATCGACCTCTCGCTAGGCCGCTCCGACAACCAGGCCAGCGCGGCATTCCCGAAGAGTCTTCCAGCCTTTGAATCAGTGGCGCTCCACTCCTTCCCGAGACGGCGCAGAAACCGCTCTCTTGCGAGCGCAGGACAATGGGCCCACTGAAAATTCTAGTCTACTGCCGCGTGGCACAAATGTGACCAAGAGGCCGGCAGGGGGCTACGCGGGTGCCCCGTGATTGCTGACAAACACTCTCTGCGACCATCCGAGCGGTTACCGTGCTCCTCGACCCTTCTGTCCGCGGTCTGAGACACTAGTGGATGGACGCGCGCTGGTGCTACTGCAAAGCGCGCCCGCGGGCTCGCCCCAGCAGTGGGGCGGGAAATCCCGTATAAATATGCATCGGCGGGGGCCCGCAGAGGGCACGAGCCCCGGGACCGGATGGCCCACCCTCAGGTGCCACTCCAACTTGGAGTCCGGGGAGCACTACTGCCTGACGCGCGCGCGTGTCTTCGGATCTGCGTCTTTGACCACGTGCCGCGACGCCCGGTTGGAGGCACATGGGCTGAGTCGTGAGCGCGAGTAGGGCCCTGGCAATGGCAAAATTTCTTCGTGACTAGGAGAAGAGCCGCGAGGTGAGAACATCATACCCTTAGTGTGGGCTGTGCCCAGCGTGGCTAGTGATCAGCCTACTGTGCTGGGCCGCTCCTTTGGTGGCGCGTACGATCTGCGCCCGGCTGTCCCGAGTGAGGGGCTGCGGAAGCGAAAAGCCGACCGCTGCGACTCACGTAGCCTTGAGTGAAGTCGAGCCCTCTGAGTGTGCGGAGCTCCTAAGGGGGATCGTTCGTCTGTTATTCATCGCTGTGCTTGGTCTGCTCTCTGCTCCTTTCTACTTTCGGATTTGTTTGTCTGTCAAACAGACGTGTGCCTAGATCCCGGGATCCAGCTGAGATTCAGATATCTGTGTACTGTCTCCCGGGATCCACATGAGATACCAGATTCAGGTACACAGTAAGCCGAGGGATCCACAAAGGTCGCAGATCCGGATATATTTTGTGACAAAGGATCCACAAAGATCCCAGATCATGAAGCATTTTAAGCCGAGGAACCCATGAGGATCCCAGATCTTCATGTATTTTACGCAGAGGGATCCACTGGGATCCCATATCCAACTTCGGGATCCAGCCATACGTCTGCTGTCAAAACATGACACCTGTACTGATCTGGTTAGATAGCTCTGGTGTTCTTCCTGTCCGGTGTGGAGGTGGAAAGAGGGAAGGGCCATTCACCTGTCAGGCGCGGATGCTGGAGAGAGGGTGCTGTTCTCTCTCTCTGTGTTAGATTTCCTTCCCGGCAGCTGTCAGGCCACAGCTGGGTCCGGCTGCTGTCAGCTACTGATTCGTCTGACCCGTCAGATACCGACCCTACCGTCAGTTACCTACTGGCAGGGTCTGACCTGCGAGCCACTGGGATGTCTGGCATGGACTTGTCAGGTGCGGTGCTGACTGGGAAGAGAGGAAAATAACGAACACATTATCCGCGAGCTCACGGAAACTGGTCAATTAATGATATGAAATACCCCTAGAAAGATACGGATAAAAGCTTCCATACCTACAGAGTACAAACGATTAAGTTTCTCGACTGTGTATTGTTATAAGTTTCCCATTCGTAGGTGCAGCGGAAGTTCAAAAGTCTATTGTGAACGAACAGACCAGGGACGGACGGACTGACGGATTGACAGACAGATCATAGCTGGAAAAAGACGAGCAGACAGCAGACTTGTGCTTGATTCTGCTTCAGCGGAATCGATTATAATTCCATGCCTAGCCAGCTGGGTCCGATTCCGATTACAATAGATGTTGTACTAGTGGAATCTATTTCAAATCCGATTCCAGGGCACGTATGAAGATAAGCATTGATTTGCTGACTATGCAATTACACATTTATTCTATTCATTTTTCTACATCTGCTAAAAATGGCTTACATTTTTGTTCTTACGTTTTGTACAAGACACGAATGACGATAACATATAGGGCATAATTAAAGTATAATGCAAGTTTGGTTAAACTTGGATTGTGGCAGCCAATTCGGGATAGTTAAAATAAAATTTCGTGAAGTATACTCTAAATTGTTCAAAACTGGGAATATATATGCCGCAGACTTGGTTTTTAATATGATGCATGGGCATATTTCAAGTTACTTTTTTATAAGATACACAGTGGAATCAATGCTTTGCAAAAATATTATAATATTCTGGAAAGCGTGGTACAATAAACTTGGTCGTAAGCGAAGATAATTGTATATCTCCACTTAAAGTCCGATTCCAGTACAGACGGAACCGATTCCATTGGAATCAAGCACAAGTCTGACAGAAAGACAGGCGAACAGATGGACATATTGTATGTGCAGAGCATGTGGCATACGGACGGCTAGTGTTCAGTGTTCGCCCCTCATCCTGGTCTGTGTCTATACGGACGGCTAGTGTTCAGTGTTCGCCCCTCACCCTGGTCTGTGTCTACGGACGGCTAGTGTTCAGTTGTCAGGGTTCACTGTCAACTCCTTCGGCCAAGCCGAGACACGGTACATACCAGACGTGCCCTTGGCCTAGTTTGTCAAGTTATGCTAGGCATTTGATCTGTCGTCGGAATTCCAAAAAAGCAGGGTGAAATCGGATTCGCAGTAGTAGAGCTTTTCCAGAATCCTGAATTCCTTCGATGTCAGTTAACTTTTATCAGTCTCCTTGCCTTATGCAGAACGGGGATGGACCGGTATGGATTGGCATAGGCTCGCGCTGTAAAAATACTGGCAGTGAATCAAGTGTTGAGTAAGGAATAAAACATTGAGCATGCAGGACAGCAGCTATGAACGTCAGTGGTCACTGGACAATGGCCATTGGCCAATGACGCACAAGTGCTTCTTACTGCGATCTGATAGTGTGTAGTGAACATGCAGTTGATGGCGCTGCGCCGTGTTTACGGCACAGGACTACATTGCGTGCAATGAACGACGGGAGGTTTGCGCTTATCGTTAGAATGCTAACAGCAATCGCACTGCTAAAGAAGAAGTAAAACGTTATGTACGAGTTAGCATCACGTTTAACCGAGTTAAACGACAGTTATCACCCCTAAAACTGCAACCGACTTGACGTGGGTCAAATGCAGAAATGCTGCATTTGATATAAATAGCCGTTTTCACGATAGATTATTTTGCGCGAAATGCTTTAAAACATTTTATGATGTTTTAAAATTATTTAGTACTAGCCGTTTTCACGATGGACTAATATGCGAAAACAAATGTTCTAACCCTCGCCCTACGGGACCGTAGGGCGAGGGTTAAAACATTTATCGCAAATTAGTCCATTGTGAAAACGGCTACTACTTAAACATTTTCAAACATTTTAACATGTTTAAAACATTTCGCTCAAAATAATCCATTGTGAAAACAGCTATTCTATTATATTAGCAATTTATTTGGTAAAAAAAACACTCCACAATACCGAAGTACGTTTTTTTCCTGACCTGATTTCCTGACCTAGTAATGTTCTGTGCTTCCTGTAATGTTATTTTTAATTAAACACTGAAAAAAAGAATGTGGCCAAAATGCATACCGTGGAATTCCCGTAGAACACCCTTTTTGACACCGATTGACACCTTTAAACGGCATTTGTGGGGTGTACAATGTTCTGGTCAACACCTTCTAGAGTGTCGTTGGGGTGTCTGACACCATTGATATACCTGAGAAACTCCCGTGGCGAATTTCTACATCCCCGTGGGGAAAGTCTAAATTTCCGTGAGGAGTTTCTCAGGGATATCAGTAGTGTCAGACACCCCAGTGACACACTTGAAGGTGTTGACCGGAACTTTGTACACCCCACAAATGCCGTTTAAAGGTGTCAATCGGAATCAAAAAGGGTGTTTAACGGGAATTCCAAGGTATCCATTTTGGGCACATTTAAAGGGTATTTTTATCATTGATCTGAAAGTGAAATTATTGAGCGTTAATACATTTTCTCCAAACCTGTCAACATTTGATTAAAACATTTTGTCAAGGTCGCTTAATTCAAATAACAATTAAAAACCGTAAAAGCTAAAGCCAGTGCAATTAATGATATATATTTCATGATGTGTTGCACATCGTAATCCAATCCCTCTGTACGCACGCTTCTTTCTTTCGAACACCGCCCTGCCCGGCGGCACCGGACACAGCAGACACGGCCACGTACGCGTGGGCGGGGGGGGGCGCTGCAAGCTCGTCGAGAGGGGGGACGTCGGCTCCCGTCTTGGTGCTAGCGTGGACCGTCTGACACTTGCAGTTGGCTATGACGTCACACACCCTCTCCCTGCTTCAGGCAGCCGGGGGGCGGAAGGCGCGGGACCGGCGCGAGGCGAATGCTTCTGAGATACCGAGGCTGTAGCCCGACCAGGGCAGACACGGCAGGCGGTACCGGAACACAGCAGACACGGCACAAGCGGGTACCGGACAACAGCAGACACCGGCACCAGCGGTACCGGACACGGCAGACACGGCACCAGCGGCACCGGCACAACAGCAGACACGGCACCGGCGGTACCGGACACAGCCAGAACGGGCAACCGGCGGTTTAACCGGACACAGCAGACCGGCACCGGCGGTACGGACACAGCTAGACACGCACCGGCGTACCGGACACAGGAGATAGATAGCAACACGGCAACCGGGCGGTACCGGACACAGCACACGCACCACAGGCGGTACGGCATTAGCAGACCGGCAACCCGGCGGCACCGGAACACAGCAAAAGACACCGGCAGCGGCGGCGGTACCGGCACAGCAGACACGGCACGGCGCACGACACAATCCGACACGGCAAACCGGCGGCCACGGACACAGCAGACCGGCAACCGGCGGCACGGACAACAGCAGACAACGCGCACCGGCGGACACCGGACACACGTAGCAACACGGGACCGGCGGCACCGGACACAGCAGACACGGCACCGGCGGTACCGGACACAGCAGACACGGCACCGGCGGCACCGGACACCAATCAGACATGCATTCATCTTCACTAACGGCGAGCGACCGGGCGGCGGCGGGCCGTCAGCCGTGTCAGGCCCGGTGACCCTGCTGACCCGGGCCGACCAAGGTCAGGCACCGCACGCCCCCGCCACGCGGAGGGAGGGAGAAAGACACGCGGGGATCCACTCCCTTTCACTGGGCGCCGCGGGGGCTCAGCGGGGGCAGTAGGGGCGGCAGGAGCGACAGGGGTGGCAGTGTGGTGGCAGGGGCCGGCAGGAGCGGCAGATGCAGCAGATGCATAGGTAAATACTAGGGTGTCAGAAAGCGACAAGGGAGGCAGGAGCGACAAGGGAAGGCTGCACGGCTGGCTGGGGTGGCAGGGGTGACAGTGGAAATAGGGGTGACATGGGCAGGCACGTATAAGTTTTTGACTGACAGGCAGATTTTTATCAAGGGGGGAGAACGTCGGGAAAAATATAAATTGTGCTCTCACTATGTGCGCTGACCGAGGGGGGGGGGGCAGGGTCGGGTCGTCAAATTATTTCATTCTATCTAGTGTGAATTTATTTTGCTCAGGGGTGGGAGGGGTATGGCCCCCGTGCCTTCCCCTCGGCAACGTCCCTGGACATGAGTGGCAGGGGAACCAGCCTGCTTCGCATAGTACAGTGGCACAAGTCTGTGACTTGAGAGATAACGCATACGGATAATGTGTCCCCACAGAGGACACTCTCACCTCTTCAGTGATAGAGGAGTGGAGGGAAGTTCCGTGAAGATTGCCTTATGCTCTTGCGGCCCCATACACGCGTCAACATTGAGTGCGCCCATCTTTCATAAATTGGTTATTTTTATGACATGCAGTGGATGCATATATAGACAGGGATATGAGTTGATAGTAGTAAGAGGATGCACGTTTTGGGATTTGCAGCATCAGGTCCAGCTCTGAGTCATGCTCATGCTTAGTGTGCTGGATGCTGGTATAGCATCAGTCATCAGATTTGACGCTTAGTCATGCTGTTCAAATACAGGAACGGTAGCTGCAGTGCGCTCATGATTAGCTAAACGACATGCTATGTGAATCCTCCTCCCAGCAAATCCCGATTGTTTAAACCACAAAGAAACAGCATATTAGGCCTGGTCGGGAGCGAGAAGCTTGAAACGCAGTTGACTTCCATTTTGACTCTGGCTTAGATCACCAACAATAACATTGTTATGCAGGATGCATGCGTCATGCATATGCGTTAGCTTATGTTCTTTTCTGAATAAAGCGGCGGTGTCCTTTATTCCATCAGATAAATCCAATTTTCCTGCAGTAATGAGACTGAATCACTTGACAAAAACGGAAACGTAAGGCCGTGCTGGCAGACATCCTGCACCTGTGCTTCAGAGACTTGTTTAACCTCTTACCTATGTGCTTTCCGTGTCATCCTACCTTAACATGGATTATGCTCATCAGTCCTTTTAACCGGACTTTAAAGCTGTGTTTTCTTTGGTTTCACGATTTCAACCTTAGTTTATTTATATATTGTTTTGTGGCTGTGTGAGTCGCACGCTATAAGGAGTGCTAAGTTCGGGTCACACTCAGGCACCGCTGTAGGCAAGACCGCACAACATTAAAGCAAATACACATTTGAGATTTCATGTGAAACAGTGAAACTGATGAGTTCTTCGTGCATATCTTTTAAAATGTATTGAATTTCCTCGCAAGATTACTTTTAGTTTGCTGCGACATAGACTGATGTCAACACTGCTCCTCGCTCCCTCCTAACACTGAATGAATGGCAGAACACCATCCGTCCGCTCAAAATTTTAGTTCCTATGCTGCATTTTTAACAGAACTCATCTTGACGCATTATTAGGTGATTACATTAGTTGTAATAAACGATGCGTGCCTAAAATCAAAATCAGGAAGTTATTTCCTTTTCATGCATTGATAAGCATCATCATTTTTAATCACGAATCTATCATGCATCACAGTAAGCCTAATGTTGCATGATGTATTGTATCGATGCTTTTGGTTGTTCACTGAAATGACCATTTATTCATGCTGTAACATTTCATTTAGCATCATGCAGAAAGCCGTAGTTAATTTAGAACAAGACAAGCTATTCAGAACTTATTAAATCTGAATTCAGGCTACCGACTGCATGCAGATGGTCGAGAAAAAAAAAAACGTCTGCACCCGGTCGAATCCATATAAAGTTTAAGTTCCTGGTCCACCCCATCGCGGGCGTGATAATATTTCAAATGCTCCCAAGGTCTGTGGGAAACATTCAGCGCATATTGTTCTTTATCACGAAATAGCTCGTACAGTATTTTAGAGGTCACGGTCTGGGCTTGCGTCTTGTAAAAAGATTCCAGCAAACTCTTTCGTTGATCTGTCTCAGCAGTTTGACGTCGAACCTCGACTACCATGACGTCACTCCTGTCGGCGTGATGACGTCACTCCTGTCGGCGTAATGACGTCATTAGACGTGCCACAGGACGGCGAATGTACTGTTCCTCAGGCCACTCATCCAGGGTTACTGTGCAGCGAAAGTCAGGCACTTCTCCTCATCTTATCCTGTCCTATGCGGGCAGGCGACATTGAAAGCGAGGGTGATTGGCACCATCAACAGTATATGGTGGGTGTCGAACGCTGCAAATTTAAAAATGAATTGGCAGAATCGCGTCCGTTTAAAGCATCTACTTTGACGCATGTGCGACAGTCTTAGTATGAATTCAGCAGGAACGCCTAGATATGCAATTGAGCCAAATGGTAAAGGAACAGAATTTTCAATAAGGACAAACGCATCACCGATCACTCCAGGGTTTTGACTTAGTTATTAGTTTCAGGCAGTACGGCCTTTTGACTGGCTGATCGAATAAGTATTATGTCGTGCAACGGAAACACTACGCATTTGCAGCTTAATGCATGGTACATACTGAAAAGTGCGGCTTACAGAAATGAAAGTATCCCGCGATACTTTTCAGACTGTATTCTTGAAAAGTACGGCTTTTATGAATAAAAGTGTTGCATTCATTCAAGTCGCTAAAAATAATCGTAGATTGGCGGAACTCTCTAAAAACTGGTCCTAAATAAACGCAGACTATAAAGGGAAAAACATCCGGATGTGCCACCTCCGGTGGTTTTTATTTGTACCTGCAGCATTGTGGTAGCAGCGTGCTTCTGATCTGGTTGAAGATACAGACCATTGATGCTTATCACTGTCCTGGCGACAGCGACTGCATTCAAATTAGCCGGCTCGCAGGATACTGGGACTAATGTTCGGACTGAAATACAAAGACAAACGATTTTAATCGCCGACTATTTTTCTCACGATTAACATTTCACAGCTTAAGCTGTGATTTACATTGTAAAATGCTGTGTCCTACATTCAATTTGTTCCTGGAGTGTCCTGACAAAAATGCTGGCCACTTTTCGGGTAATTGGCCACTGTTCAGGTCTCAGGAAACGACAGGAAACTCGGCGGACACCCGTTGTTTCGTCGTTTCAGCGCGGCTTAGGTGGGCGTTGCCCTACGTTGTCCGGTAGGGTGAACATTGTACTACAATGTCCATACCATGTACATACACGCTACCTTATCACATAGGCGCTGCAATGATACCTGAGTCAATACGCCCATACCAGCAACTATGCACTTCTGCAGTGTTCAAAGTCTGCTAAACGTGCTAGCATTTGCAGACTCGGCATCATTGCAGCCGCTTGACTCAACACGCAGCCATTTCTTTATGTCCATCATGTGCTTGCATCTTAATCACATACACTCCCTGTTCGCCAGTCTGCAAGACACTTTCATCAACACCCTAACGTTTGATAAACACAATGAATTAAATTTGATCACGTTGTGAATTAATCCGACAGGCCAGACAAACCATGCTCACAAACTGCCATGCGACGACCAGCAAGGGACATTGTTTCCGCGCTGACGGCTAGGCCCATGTCCGAATGATCGGATGTTGTCTTCGGTTGCAGACTGATACGGTATCGCAGCATCGCTCCTCCCTCTACACGGTGCAAACGCGCCGGTATGAATTCCAGGCCACGCCAGACATGACATGCAGCCGCGACGAAAACTACTCACTAGATATAATCTCATGTGGTGAGCCTCACCGGGCAATTGTCCGCCGCAGTGAAGTCTCGTGTAACATACTAACACAATAACACATCCTGTTGGCTGCTGAGTGCAGAGTCCAGCAGTGGTTTCGACATTGGTTGTTCTATAGCCCTGGTTTCGACGGTCGCTACCCGCCGTACTGGCTGCATGGTCCAACAGCGTTCTCGACGGTCGCTTTCCCGTACCCGTGGCACTGGGGGACCGCTGCCGACATTAAAACTCCGGGCACGGGGATCGCCGGCGGCAATGAAACTCGGGCCACTGAGATCGTTTAGCCGAAATTGAGCCGATTTGTCACAGAGTCCTGTCGCCATATCGCGGCGTGAGACCAGCCACTGCTGCTGGCTGCTGCTGCTGTCTGCTGCTGCTGCTGTGCTGCACTGCTGCTGGCCCGCCTGCTGCTGCTGCTGCCTGCTGCTGCTGCTGCTGCTGCTGCTGCTGCTGCCGCATTGGCTGCGTAGTGCTGCTTGCTGCTGCTGCTGCTGCTGCTGCTGCTGCCTGCTGCTGCTGCTGCTGCTGCTGCTGCTGCTGCCGCTGCGCTGCTGCTGCTGCTGCTGTGCTGCTGCTGCTTGCTGCTGCTGCTGCTGCTGCGCTGCTGCTCTGCTGCTGCTGCTGCTGGCTGCTGCTGCTGGCTCTGCTGCTGCTGCTGGCTGCTGCTGCTGCTGCTGCTGCGCTGCTTGCTGCTGCTGCTGCTGCTGTGTCTGCTGCTGCTGCTGGCTGCTGCTGCTGCTGCGCTGCTGCTGCTGCTGCTGCTGCTGCTGCTGCTGCTGCTGCTGCGCTGCTGCTGCTGCTGCTGCTGCTGCGCTGCTGCTGCTGCTGCTGCTGGCTGCTGGCTGCGTGCTGCTGCTGCTGCTGCTGCTGCTGCTGCTGCTAGCTGCTGCTGCTTGCTGCTGCTGCTGCTGCTGCTGCTGCTGCTGCGCCTGCGCTGCTGCTGCTGCTTGCTGCTGCTGCTGCTGCTGCTGCTGCTGCTGCTGCTGCCTGCTGCTGGCTGGCTGCTGCTGCTGCTGCTGCTGCTGCTGCTGCTGCTGCTGCGCTGCTGCTGCTGCTGCTGCTGCTGCTGCTGCTGCTGCTGCTGCTGCGGGACGACTGCTGGGAGTCGGCCGGCCGGATAAACGAAACCAACACCGCCCGCAGCGAATCTGTTCCAGAAACTCTCTTGAAAGGCGACCATATTTCAGCCATTCGGTCGGTAGCTCGCGCACTTGAAGCGGTTAGAAATAACTTTCGATCAGAACCTGTCCGGATAACGCTGACTATTTCTAGTCTCTTTTGGCGCTTCAGGAATATTGCTGGATGGTCTATTCCTGCTGTGTCGAGCTGAGACGAGCCGGGATGTGGCGGCGGTGGCGCAGGACGCTCCACGCTAGGGTGGAAACGAGCCTGGTGGGCGGTGGCGCGGGTCGCTCTCCCCCAGCGGCGGTGGAAGCGGTCGCTTCTGGTCCGCTATCGGCGCCAGGATCGTCTCATTTGTCACGTTTTGTCACTGACCTGTGACGCGTCCGTCGCGCCGCGATTGGCGACAGACACGAGTCGCTGGTGCGCCACAATCGCCACGCAGCGTGTATGCTGCGTGGCTGTGTACACTGTGTCTGGAGGTAGGGTCGGGTGGGGTGGGATGGTATGTGTTTGACCCAGCGCGTTCCGGCGGTCAGAGTACTCACAGTGGGTAGTCCTCCCCAGAGTCACGAAGTCCTCCCCAGAGTCACGAAGTCCTCCCCAGAGTCACGGAGTCCTCCCCAGAGTCACGGAGTCCTCCTCCCTGCAGTTGGTTCTCTCTGGGTTCAGTCCTCCCTGAGGTCAGGCCTCTACTGACAGTGATTCAGTACTCCTTGGGATCAGTCTTATTCTGGTTATGTTCTCGTTGGATTTAAAGTTATTTTTTTAATCATCACGGGATCACTTCACCTGAAGTCATGAGTCATCCCTAGAGTTAGTTCTCCCGCGAGAACCTTCGTGGCTGAACTAAGTTCTCCCTTCCGAGAGTGGGAGAGACTCATCCTACCCATTAAACTCAGTAGGGAGAGCGCTGGGCTTCTGACCTCACCCGGTAGTGGCAGCCTGGGTTCGAGTCGCTTTGGCGCTCGCTATTTGCCCCTGACTGGGATGCCCTGGTGCCGGTAGCAGTGGTCACACTCAAGGTCAGATGACGTCAGAGGGTGGGGCGGACCGTAACCAGGGATGGCGGCCACGTACAACTTTCGCTTCTAAATTCTGCCGGACGCCAGGAACTGCGCGTTCCGATGGTTGGGGTCCGGGCCTGCGCAACAAGCTGTGCTTAGCGCGGGGCCTGACCTCGGAAGTCCGTCCATTCAAAAGGTTCGGACTAAACTTATATATACAAATCCAGTGTGTCTGGGAGTCTTCCTGGGAAGCGGATATGGCAATGATGTTGCTGTCAGTCTGGAAGTTAAAAGTTTGCTCGGAGCATGTCTGAGTTAGTTTGGTTCTGGAATGCGTCTATAGTTTCGTCCTGGAAAACGTCTATGGTGTGGTTTGGGAACACGTCTGCTGTAACCCTCCATTGATCCGTTACGGCGTAGACACTGTTTAGTTAATCACCGGACGAGCTTCATCAGTTACACTTTAAACAAATGCAGTGACTCTGAAAGCTGCTGCATTCCAAGCAGCTGGTGCCGGCCCCTGAGGACCATCTGTGGTGCTGAATGTTCCAGTAGGTTGCAGTTCTGCAGTGTCATCACTCGCCTGTGTCAGCTGGCTCTGAAGTGTCATCACTGCAGTGTCATCACTCGTCTGTGTCAGACTGTCAGCTGGCTTTGAAATGGTCCTGCTGACGTCCAGTGCTCCCATATTGCGGAAGTCTGGCCTGACTTTCGACACTGGAGAAGTCTGGTCTGGCTCTGGACATACGGAAGTCTGGAGTAGTGTTTGTCTCTGTCGGAGCAGGACCACGATACGAACCATTAGAGACCACGGACCATTACCGTCGGCTCGGCGCGTGATTCGGACCATCGCTTCCCGTTACCAGGACCACCGTACTGCGCCTCACCTCCAGGCGCCAGACGAACGGCCAGACAGACAGACAGACAGACAGACAGACAGACAGACAGACAGACAGACAGACAGACGCCAGCACACTGGATGACACGTGGACAGCAGCATGTTGCATGTTAAATGTAAACCCAGACTTAAAAACGGCAAAAATATGCAACAATTGAAATAATCACAATTACAATACTGATGTGCAATGATCCGTCCTGTATGCAGATTAACGGCTTAATGTTGATTGTTAATTAGTTATAGCTCAAAGAAAGCGGATCGGACTGCTAACAAATTTCTTTGATGTTGTTTGTCCCTTTGAGTGAATTATAATAATTCCAGTTCTAAATAAAATTGCTTTAATGATTGCCTTTTCCTCGTGTAAGTCCAACAACTAAAATGAACAACTGTGTATTTACGTTTTATATGTTTATAATACCTAAGAATATTCTT
The DNA here is from genome assembly GCA_014673585.1 of Semibalanus balanoides. NCBI lineage: Eukaryota > Metazoa > Arthropoda > Thecostraca > Balanomorpha > Balanidae > Semibalanus > Semibalanus balanoides. The sequence continues at coordinate 91,793 of VOPJ01014393.1, read as the reverse complement.
GTTTTATTTGCTAAAAGAAAATGTAACTATTCAACTGATTTTTGGTCAATAAATATTCTTCGAACGAGCGCACAACAATATGATTTTTGATTCTGTATCAGTGTTGTTTTGCTCCAGTGATCCCGGCCTCCTCTGATTGCCCCCACCCCTTCACGCCATCCAGTGACGGGTTACCAGCGATGTGCGTCGTCAGTGACATCTGATGTGACACCCCGCGTCCTCACCATCACGCACACAGTCTGCAGTACCCAGCCGAGTGACGCCCCCAGCCAGCCCGGGCCGTCACTGTGGAGCGCCGCCGGTCCTCTGCCCCCTGCTGTGACATGTGTGTGTGCCGGTCCCGCCTGCACGCTTCATCTAGCTGGTATAAACAGCGTGACGTCACGCCACCAGCATCGCAGGCCGTGTGCTGGAGACGCCAGACGGCAGCTGATTCTCGGTGCAGATAAGATTTGTCAAACGCGAGAACATGTCCAGCTGGGAGACGGTTAGAGCGATGTGACATTCGGCGGTGTAGGCTTTCTCCATGCAAGCTAGCAGATGGCCGCAGGGCCTATTTTAACATGTTAACGAGGGGGTTTGTCCCCCTCAGTGTCATGCATTTTTGTCCCCCAGTGGACGCAAAAATCTCCCGCAGTGGACGGTAAGAAAAACGCGTTGAACTGTCCCGAAGACCCAACATCCCCCGGTCAACAGCATTTCGCTGACGAAGTAGAACGAATTTTTGCCCCCAAAACTCGAAGCCTGTATAGATCCGCCAGTGGAATCGCGGCGTGGGCTATCTGCACTGGGGATCCATGACGCGTATGTTATGGTTTTGGTCAAGTTCAGGGAAATCTGACAACAATCGAGAGAAAACGTTTTTTTTTTCTTGTTCATTAATGAATGCTGTAAATTAACTTTTGTTCTTAGGGTTGCTTGCCTTTTTTTCGGCCGATTTCTGTCGTCATTTTAAGTCGATGCCACTCACCCTGGATCCGTCGCTGACGGTCTCAATGTTCGTAGAGGCGTGATAGCTCTCTGTGCTTCCTCCATTTCTTCACGACTGTACCATGAAAAGGCAGATCCCCGATTCATATCCTTCGCTGCTCTGTCCGACCGCTGTATGATTGACGCACCCATTCAATAAGGGACACCTCGGGGCTCGAAGTACGTGAGATCTCTGCATACTACCTGATCAGGTAAAACACAGCGACATCCCTACCAACGACCCCACTCCTGTGACACACTTAGCTGACACCGGTGACAGCTGACACACTCTGGTGACAGCTGCGCAGGCGCTCACCTTCAACTCTGACCTGCTGAGCCACCCCTGCTGACATGCCTGTGAGCCGCTGGCGAGCGACACCCGTCCGTCACAGTAGGGGGCCGCCGCTGCACCTGAGGGCACGCGCCCTGGGTTCAATGCCAACAGGCGCACACCGCCACTGTACGGTTTACAATGCTGGGGAGACTGAGCACACAGGCGTGTCGCATCAATATAGCATGGACGAATCATAGGCGAGTACTAGCTCTGCTTGCAGTGCTGAGGGGTGGAGCGATGGCAGGCAGAGGTAATAGACAGCTGAGTACCCGTGATATGTGATCTGGGACTCGAAGCCCGTGACCCGTGACCGTGACATGTGATCCGTTACTAGTGACTCGTGACCCGTGACTCACGACCGTGCTATGGACCTCCGTCACGGAGCGTGACGGGTAGCCAAGGTCAGTCCGTGCCGTACCGCCCCAGCACGTAACAAGAGACGCCGTGAGTTCAACCACACCACCACTGGAGTTCCTCTCCTCAACTCTCCTCTCTCTCTCTGCCCAGTCGCCGTGAGTCAAACCACACCGCCACTCGTGTTCCTCTCCCCAACTCTCCTCTCCCCAGTCGTCTGCCATCCTCTCCTGATACCCTGAATCCTCCCGTGAACGCAGGAACTCCGATCTGGCACTGATCTGGATCTGGCACTGATCTGGCACTGATCTGGCACTGATCTGGCATTCGATCTGGCTCGGATCCATCGCCCCAAGCCTCGTATATGTGCGTGTGGCACCGTGTGAGAGTGCGTACTGCGCACTGCGTCGTGTGTCGGCACGCGTGTTCGTCCTCGCCCCGCGGCCCGCACACGCACCGTCACTTCGGTAACGCTACACACGCTGACAGAGCCGGTAACCACTCCTCCCCCGGCGGTGCCGGCTTCAGACGGCGACAATTGACAGGTGTGCCGGCTCGGCGGAGAGCAGTGACGAGCAGTGACGCACCGGCTGCCATGTTGCGACAGTGGTGGCGCGGCGGCGGCGAAAGGTGACGCCGCGCGCCCTGTGACGACCATCGTTACTGCTGTGACGGGATCGTGACTGGGCTTTGTGACGCTATGTCAGGGCGTGATCCAGACGTGCTTTCGGGGGTCATGATGCCCTCCCCCTCCATAAAACTACTGGACTCGACCAAAAGTTGAAACATTTGCTGATTGTTAAAATAAAACGTTAATCATTTCCATGGAATAAATTGTATTGTATTATCGGTACCTACGTAATGTACAATTCAGCGAAAGCCGATTAATTATAGAAATGACGTGGGACTTTGTAATTTTGCCCCTCTCCAAAGCACCTGTTTTGGCCGTCCTCCTAGGTGGAGCCGTGCACGCTATGACGCCGCTCGTCACACCACGGTCTCCAGTCGTGCTGCTGTTCCGACCCTCTCCCCACGGTCAGGGCAAGGGACAGGACGTGACAGGGCTGAGAAACGCGCCAGCTTTGTCGGCTCAAAGCCAGCCAGCCAGCCGGCCGGCCGGGAAGGGAGGGTGCCGTGCTGAACTCCTGTTTCGGGGTGTGCAGGGGCCGTGACCGACAATTCGTGCAGCGGACGCGCTCTGTTGGACGTTGCAAGGCCGCTGCTAAACAGGTGCTATGTCATGACGTCATGACGGCACAGCTCGCCGGCTGCGGAGCTGTGAGGAAGTTATGCTCAGCCAGCTCGCGCTTATCTATCTCATATGTCAGCCGTATGCACAATATGATCAGACCGCAGCTTGTTGTCGTTAATTTTACGTCCGTTTCTCTTCCTGATAATTTGTCATCCGAGACACATAGTTAGTCATGATTCGCGGCGCTGCAGAGTGCGAGTGACAAATCGTGACCAAAACGCTATATCGGTCCACACCATGGATCACCGCTGTAGTCTGTTTCCAAGAGCGCCACCCATGTCTGTAATGCACAGTGTGCAACTCAATGGGAGGCCGCTCGGCAGCCCGCCGCCGCCGTCGCCGCCACGGCGCTCTAAATTTCACTCTACACCGCACACGGATCCACCACGCCAGACGGTGAGAAACGGTGAGAACGGGAATCTGTCGCTGCGGTTTCTGAGTGCAATAGATAATCAGCAGTTATTGTTGCATACGTTGCGACGCGTACACCGCTAGACAAACGCGGATGAAATTTGATGTTGGATGGGCTGCAACGAGATGCACTTGGTGCATCGCTCATTGGCAGAGGTACCGGCACGGTCTGAGAGGCTGGTGTGACGTCACAGGTTGGTATGACGTCATACTCAGGCCCCGTCGCGGAGCAGTCGTCAGTTGCCGTCTGACGTTGGACGCCATAATATTGCGGATGATTTCGGTCGGACTAATTGTATCTTGCAATATATTGGCTTACCAAATGCTTGAGCAGCATTATATTTTGTTTACGTTGTGACTATTATTCTGAAGTCAGAACAACTTGCGTTGGCCCGTCTAACTTTAGGGAGTTGCATGACAGAAATTTCACATTTGTATCCCCTGTTGTCTAGTCCAGGGTCTGGTCTTTGCCCCGGTCTCCGGTGCCGCTGTCGTCGATGTGCCTGGATGTCTGGCGGGCACTCCCCAGCATTCCATCAGCCAACCTCTGTGTCTGCCTCCATCAGTCAACCCGTCATCTGTGTCTGCTACCAGCCGCGCCGCGCCCCGTCCTGCCCCGTCCTGTCCCGTCCCGCCCTGTCACTCTGTTTATTGTCAGTGCTGCCCGTGAGTCTCTGTGGTCGGCACTCAGCCGCGCTGCAGCCGGTGACGACGGTGGCTCGGCTCGGCGGCACAGTGGCTGGGGTCGCACATGGCCGCACCGAGTCTCACCGGGCCTCACCGGGCCTCACTGGACCTCGCCCGGGCTCACCGAGTCTCACCGGGGATCACCGGGCCTCACCGGGCCTCACCGGGCCTCACCGAGCCTCACCGGGCCTCACCGGGCCTCACTGGACCTCGCCCGGGCTCACCGAGTCTCACCGGGGATCACCGAGCCTCACCGGGCCTCACCGGGCGTTACTGGACCTCGCCCGGGCTCACCGAACCGCCCCGGGTAGCGCCGGGTGGCGCCGGGTCAGGCCCAGCGAAATGTCAGCCGGGCCGTCCGAGAAAGGTCAGACAGGCGCGATCAACGTGGCTTTCAGCCGCCGCCACGGGAGGCTGGCCGGTCTGCTTTGGGGGCAACGGTCAGCACTGCAGTGGACTGCCTGACCCCGGCGGCCTGTCAATCTGCCATCCCTGCGCTCCTGTCGCGCCCTCGATCATACATTCATTATTGCAGCGCGCAGCGCCCCTGCGACCTGAACCCATGTACCTCCTATACCCCTTCTCTCCCACCTTGTCACCCCCCATCCCCGGCACGCCTGTAGCACACTGTGTATTCATACAAGCAGTCATCACGCTCACAGATATTTAAACAAAATCTCCCAGTATTAAACGGTTTTGCGTCAGTTTTACTGTTCATCACTCGTGTAAACGATCGCACTCTGCACTTATCATAATTTTACGAGCACTAGCTGGCAGCTAAGATGTGTATTTCGATAACTTACTGCTTGATCACCATATTTGCTTACTACCTCAAGCCGTGGAGGTTTCCTGTACGTGCGGCGATTCATCATATTCCTGTTTGTTTTGGCTGTGTATGATGCAAGCTCTAATTGGTTAACAACGTCAGACGATCGTGGTTTTGTGGTTTGGAAATCCTACAGATGTTATCCGGCACCTGCCGAGGACCAGCAGGCTCCCAAAATTGGCCTCAGATGCAGCAGGATAGTATAATCGTGTGTAAGTGACTCCAATATCAACGTTGTGACGCCAGCACGTCTGGAGATGGCTAACGTTTATCTCCAATTTAGATCAATTCTGCGCTAAAAGGGCTGAATAGTGTACCGTGACTTAGAACAGTTTACAAACACGGGATGTTTACGACTTGCGTGTTTAGCTCTATGGCACGCGCGGCACGATATACGAAAGTGCGCCTTATCCTTTGGAATGTTTTGAAGCCATGGAGTAAAGGACACCCTTTGACCTGCCCTCCTTTGCAAACAAACATGGATATTGCAGTGAGCATGGCTACGACGCCTGCAGAGCTACGTAGCTAACTTGTCTCACCAAGCGAAACCTTATACTTCAAGGCAAGCTTTGAATATGAATTATGTTATTTACTGCTGTTGCACTTGACTTATCTCCCTCTGTGTGTCACATCTCTATGTTTTTTGTAAATCCCGCGTCACAGCTTTTCACCGCAGTAGCTTTCATCACGAGCTGGCGATGTGACGGCTGTGCTGTCTGTGTCATTTTCATACAATATACGGAACAATTTTACGAACTTCTCTCGGCTGAGCGAAAGGAAAGGATCTCAGAAACTAATCCAAGCAAACCGGCTGAGCGAACGGAAAGGATATGATCTCAGAAACTAATCAAAGCAAACAAGTTCAAAGTGAATATATAAACTAAGGCGTCAAATTGGACAGTTAATTGCTTGACACCTCGCGAAAGTGAAATAGGCCACTGCGATCCTAAACATAAGCTGCAGCTGGGTAGGTTCAAGGTTGGGAGTATCTACGAACGCTACTGGTGTCACCAATTCGTACAAATGACCCTCAGGGCATTAGGGTGCCGACATATCTGGTCAATGGTCACTCAACATGACCATATCAGGTGAGCCGGCTGCAAGTCACCAGCTAACTAGGACAGTGGAGGCTGCGGAAGGTCACGAGGTCACCGCAGGACCCTGCTGTCATTGCTGTTGCTACTGCTGCTGCTGACAGTGGAGGCTGTGGAAGGTCAGCAGGTCACCGTAGGACGCTGCTGTCATTGCTGCTGCTACTGCTGCTGCTGACAGTGGAGGCTGTGGAAGGTCAGCAGGTCACCGTAGGACGCTGCTGCTGCCGCCGCGTTGTTGGGTTAGCCGGTCCACCATGATGGCGTGGTGCTGTGTTTGACCTTGGTCTCCATCGGAGCGGGACCAGGCGGCTGCTGCCTGGTCCCGCCTGGTCCCGCCGTCCAGTGGTGCCGCGCCGTCAGACCGGCCGCGGCTGGGCTGGGGCATCTGCTGCTGCTGACATTATCACGGGAGCGTGGTATGGCTCACCCCTCCCCATCCCCCTGTCATCCACGACCCTGTGACCCCGACCCCGCCCCCTGCCGCTGCCACTGCCACTGCCACTGGCCCTTGCCACTGCCACTCCACTGCCACTGCCACTGCCTACTGCACTGCCACTTCCCCACGCCCACTTGCCACTGCCCACTGCCACTGTCACGCCCACTGCCACTGCCACTGCCACTGCCACTGCCACTGCCACTGCCACTCCACTGCCCTCTGCACTGCCACGACCCCGACCCCCCCCCTGCCTCCGCCACTGCCACTGCCACTGCCACTGCACTCCACGCCACTGCCACTGCACTCCACTGCCACTCCACTGCCACTGCCACTGCCCCACTGCCACTGCCACTGCCACTCCAACTCGCCCACTGCCACTGCCCACTGCCACTGCCCACCCGCACTTGCCACGACCCCGACCCCGCGCCCTGCCGCCCCACTGCCACTGCCCTGCCACTGCCACTCCACTGCCACTGCCAGCTGCCACTGCCACTTGCCACTGCCATGTCACGTGTCACTTGCCACACTTCACTCCACTGCCACTTCACTCCACTGCAACTGCAGACTGCCACTCCACTGCGGCCGCCACACCACCGCCCCTCACCTCCACCGTCACCGTCAACCTCACCGTCACCCGGGTATGTGATGTGCACACATACCAGGTGCCTGTCCCTATTCACATTCATTCATTGGCGATCCAGAAAGGTTTTGATTTTTGACAGTTTGGGGGGCAAATCCCAAAAATTATCGCATAAATCTGTAAAACTCATCGGATTTCGCTTGTTATGTATCAATAACTGATTAAAACAAACTTTTCTCTAGTAAAAGTTGCTTTAAGTTTTACGAACAAACTCAGGAAATGGTCAAATTTTGCGCCCGCATTTTGGGTTTGTTTTTGTTTTGGGGGGGCATGGCCCGCTTTGGCCCCTTTGGCCCCCCTGGATCCGCCCTTGTTCAGGTTGATAGGAATGAGGGGACAAATGACCACTCTTAATTAAGTTGTTAATAGGCAACAATTAAGTGGACTTGTAGAGCTGACGCGATTGAGGTTGGCGACACTCTGAGTAGCTTATCAATACAATAATATAGAGAGAGGAAGCTCTGCGCTACGTACTCGTGCCGTAAAGTAAATATTGCCACTCTACCGGTCAGGATGGTTAGCGGCATCGCGCTGGTCACCGAAGATTAATAGACACGAGTGCATCAGGAGCTCGGACATTATGAAGTTGTAGGCAGTGACGCCATTTAAGGGATGAACAGATTGCCACTTGTCTGACACATGGACGAACAACGCTGAATGGCAATAGCTCAATGTCAACCAGCTCGACGTAGCCGTCACCATGTGTCAATACTGCGACAGTCAAATGGTACAAGTGTGTTAGACACGATTGCCTTTCGCAGAAATTGTTCTGTTTTGACTCGCTAATAGCTCCCACGAGACTCGCACGTCTGCTGCAGTATATCGGGAGTTTGTTCGTACATAAGTGTGTCTGCTTGTCTCGAACGTCAGTCAACTGTCTTGTTTGGTATCGAACAGTGACTAGATATAAATGTTACGAGTTTACTTGCTTTTAAGACCGCAATGAGGAATGCAATCGCGTCTTAACTTGGAAGTTTGTGCCGATGACCACGATCAACAATGATTGTCACAAAAACAACTTTGATTCATACCATGATACATATCACACTTTCTAGAATGACGTTATGAGATGTCTGAATGTTGTAACACCGTCACTGTGACATCCAACCACGGCAGTCCAATCACCATGTCCATGTTGGCCAACCTGCTTAGCACCTTCCATCGTGTGCTACACTGGTGACGGCTGTGGTTACCGCTGTCAGGCCTTACATAGATATAGTAGGTGGTGTTTTATGCTGTCAGGCAACACTAATAGGAGCGGAAGAATAAATATTGGTGCGCGCCGCAAATTGGCCCTGTTTCCCAACGTGTCGCTATTCCCGACTGCGGCTCCGCCCGACCTGACCTGCGACCTCCAGCGAGCGGTCTGCTGTCAGCGTGACGTCACCACGAGAGGAGCACCCTCTCTCTCTCTCTCTCTCTCTCTCTGCCTCTCTTCATCCCCCTCTCTCTCAGCCTCTCTTCATCCCCCCCTCTCTCGCTCTCGCTCTCGCTCTCGCTCTCGCTCTCGCTCTCTCTCTTTCTTTCTTTCTTTCTTTCTTTCTTTCTTTCTTTCTTTCTTTCTTTCTTTCTTTCTTTCTTTCTTTTCTTTCATTATTTCTTTCTTTCTCTCTCTCTCTCTCCCTTCTCTTTCCTCTATCCTGCATGGTGCATATTGTACATATATCGTCTGTCCTCCGATCTGCTCTGCTCCCTCTCCCTTCCCCTATTCCTCGTTACATCCCAGTCACTTCTCTCTCTCTCTCTCTCCCTCCCTCTCTCCCCTCTTCCAGCCACAGACCAGCATCACTGGAGCTGGACGAGTGGGAGGTTACGAATTAAGCCGGACAGATCATTAATTTCGGAGCGCTCTGCCCCGAGACACAGACCAAACCGAACGCGACCGCTTGCCGAACGGACATAATGGCCGTATGAGGAAATGGTGTAGTTATTCATACCTCGGAGGGCGTACATGACATTTGGCATTGGGTCGGGTCGGGCCGTGGGTGCGTGAACCTCACTCAGTGAAAGTACAGCCGTCTCGGGGGAATATCGTGCGCCCGCGTAAAATGCTTGAAAATGTCTTGTTGTATGAATTCCCATGTGAATTGAACTTAACGCTCTGGACTGTACCTATCTGTATCACTATAGAGTAACCGCAGTGCACACTCGAAATCATATGATTTGTGAAGGTTGTAAGAATTTTCCATCAAAATCACAAACCACTTGTTGAGACAGACTGAATCAACGCACGCATTGTTTTTTAGTGCTTATCAACCAAATGTGTCAAAATTTGCTGGAATATATGTTCACCATCCATATGTCCCATATGTTGACCTTCATTCCCCTGTGATCAAATAAGGAAAAGGTTAAATGGTATGGCACGGTATTGGTCAGGCGCGGATCCAGGATTTCGGGGGTGGTGGGGGGGGGGACGCCACATACAAAATAGTTGCGCCCTCCGGGCGCGACATAGGCGCGACCCTGCGCAGGAGGGGGGGGGGCGCCCTAGCCCCCTAAGATCCGCACCTGTGGTGCACTAACTCCCCGTCCACACTGGATACATGTTCATCCCTCTCTAATGTCTGACGCGATCCTGGGTTTGTAACTGTCTGCGCTGAACGCTCCGTCATCGTCCCGTCTGGCCTGCTGTGATAGGTATGCTTCCGGTCCTTTGGTTGCCAGTAGACAGCTGATTCGGTTCACTCCTGCGCGATGCGGCGCCGCTCTGAGTGGGCAGAGGTGTTGGCGTTTCACGCTGCGACTGTTGAGTGTGGGCCAAGACACCTTCGAGGTCTCCCACGCCCCGACTCCCAGCGGAGGAGACCGAAAAACTCCGCCACTAGCCAGATTTGAACCCGGAACCTATGGGTTCCAATTGGGGGACTGAGCTGGAAGGAGCGCTGCTGGGGCCGTCTGGGGGTGACGGGATGCCGCGCTCAGCTCTGTGTATTGTCTGTTGGTCCTCGGTTCGCCGTCTGTTGTTGGTTGGTCCTCTGTCCTCTGTCTGTTGGTCCTCGGTCTGTTGGTCCTCGGTCGCCGTACCCACTGCACGGAAACCGCAGGATATATCAGTCTCAAAGAAGCGGGGCGCCACGGTTCCGTTTATGGTGCTGGCTGACATCCGTGATGCGGAGATTACGCCGGCAGCTCGTGATGGTTATGGCCGCTAACTTACACCATTATCTGGGTACGGCGCCGATTGCTGAAACGGCGCCAATCTGTTCCACTACAAACAGTGGATGGTATTCAATGGTCTGTGCTGTGTACAATTCTGACGATATGCTAATCGTATGTATGTTAATATCCATTGAAGGCTGAGCTGACACATTGATTTAGGTAAATATTACCTTGGGTGTTACTGTCTATATTTAAATTGATAAGTAATGACATAATTGAACAGATAGCAAAAAAATATTTACAAATTATAAAAGGGTCAGGCCGTCATGCATTGTCTTCGCACTCGACAAACGGTGAGGTTGTTACACTGTTATAATGACAAGGCTGCATAAATTCAGTTAATTAAACAGTGATTATGCTAATAATGGATGTGTAATCCTCCATAGAATATCAAGTGCGCTATAACATACCTAGTAGAATTACAATCATTTCGCAATGCGCGTTTAAATCAAACAGTTGAATGGTACGACGATTAACGGTACCATCACTCTTCCTAATGCATTAGCCCCGGGTTCAAACCCCACATCTCCTCTTCATTTTCCGTACCGCATCATTGTCCTCTGCAACATAGACAGCAGAAATGCCGGCAGCCTTGCTCTGGATAACACGGTGAAGGTGTGAGCGGTCCGGTCACGTTTCTGACCAACAAACGATCGGAGATGACGTTAACCCAGAGATCGCTTCATCAACTCACGCAGAGCCTGCGGTCTGGATGTTTGTGGTAATCGTGACTTCCAGGACTGACTCGCAATATCCGTTCCCACGTCGGCCCGCATCACGAACTCCCACTGAACTCCATAAACTGTGTCAAAACGCACCTCTAGCCGACCGCATCTACATGCTTTACCGCTGCCAACTTCTCCCAAATAGTGCATTTATTCGAGGGTACCTACGCTACACTTGTCGAGGTCACTCGAGGCCGGGGCTGCAACGGCTGAGTGCTCAACTTATCTCTCACTCGACCGCCATATACATTTACCATAATGTGGCTGCATCCATATCGCATGTGGCCTCATGGTGCACGTGGGAGGTGCTGCGACGTGACTGCGGACGTCCCCAGCCGTATTCGGAAGTGTGGACCTGAGTGCAGCCTTGGCGACCTCCAGATCTGTCTCCGGCAATGGATGGACTGCGGTCTGACATGCTTCACGTGCACGGTAGATCCTCTCATTTGGCACGAGTGCCGCCCTCGCGCGCCGAGATGTCCGGCTGCTGCAGACCCGAGCTGTACCACGCTGTGGGTCATGGGATTCAGTGTGGGCTGCCAGGAGTGCACTTCCGTGTCCATAGTGGCTCGGCTCCGCGGGATCCGGGTGGTGTTGAGAACCCGGTCACTGACGCTGCAGTCACACAGCTGACAGTTCAGGAAGGAGGGAAGGGAGGCGTCAATGGTGCCGCCGGCTGCACAGCTGGAGTCGAAGCCGGTCATCGGCTATAGGCTCTTAAATGTGTCCATTCGCTGCAGGGGATTTGCAATGGGAAGGGTGGCGATGTTGAGGTCCGAGAAATGATCCTTACTGGCGGATTGTCGCGTTCCCTTTTTAATGGATTGTCACTTGTAGGTAGGTATTGATCGCTATTTGTTATGAAAATGCGTTATTCAGGTAAATAATTAGCAATATTTGTATGCAGCACTTCAATTGAATGCACGTTGTTAGGTTCAATACGGTTCAATATACTAAAAATTCATTTTTTTAGGCATTGCATACATAAATGATATATTTGCGTAAGTGTCGAACATAAGTAACAGATTGATTGAGACACCAGGCAACAGTGATCTACATATCCTGTCGTGTTCTACATACCTGCTCCAGATTGACCTATTGAAGAAGTTAATTAGCAGAAACAGCAGATCATCCTGCCTTTCGCTCCCCCAGCATTGCTGTTAACCGCAGGTGTCCTGCAGGCAAACCTTGAAACCTCGTGCGAAGAAGTGTAACAGACAGCAGCGACACCGACCGGCATATTGTCATCGCTTACTATATATGGTAACATCCTGTCGCCTGAGTAGGTATATCAAATAGCGTGCGTCGATATTTGGTCTGGTCACCCCTCCCGAGAGTATTACAAACATAAAACTTCTGTTGTTAAAAAATTGCACGATTATATGTTGCCACCTGTTCAATAATTGTATTTGCTGGCATTTTTTATTTGCTATGGATATAATTTGACCATTAACCCCATACTATATAATGCTGCAGCATAGCCTTTACCTCTTGTCGATATGCTTTATTCGAAGTAGATATGCCGGTTATTTGCGGATAAGTATAGGTAGCTGACTCAGTGCCTGCATTCTCTGCTACAATCTGATTGCATCCTATTTTCCGTGACTCTGCCTCCTTTGAGGCATTATAGATTCTGTATGCATTTGGCTTGAAACTACCAGGGTAGTTTCACTGCAGATTCGTTCAAATATCCCATGAGTCATGTTGTGTGTCAAATTTGATCGGCTCATTTAGGTCATATGGCTCAGCTAGTAGAGATACCAGACTCCAGAGATACAATCGCAATCTTAAATACATTATGTGGTGTGCCAGATGAATTATTGACTCTGATGAGAATTCAACTGTATTTGATTAGACCTCTTCATTACTGGCCATGACTTAATGGACGCCGTTTTTCATGCTCATAATAGTGAGAACGTAGTCCATGAAATAATTGCACGATTTATTCGGCTCACTTAATATGAGTGGATTCAATTTGCGGAGTTGGCGTAAGGTTTGATGTTTGACAAATGGTGTAAAGAAGAAGGGACACCCGATGTAAACTAGAGTACGCATTGATAACCTACTGAGTTTCTTGTGATTGTTGTGGCTGAACTTTGACATGCTATTTGCCGTAAGCCCGTTCGCCACATTCGCTCGATATTGGACATTCTAATATGCATTTATAAATTAACAAGGATAAAACGATCATTGGGCATACGACGTTTCATTTTCACTCTGGCTTAAAGGATGAATAACGTCCGAGTATATATTTTAATGCCAATACAGTTTAACGGTAACCGTTAGCTAGCTGTGTTTTTGTAGATATTCGATAACCAGGTGCAAAGATAACAGTAGACCTGTTATCTATGCCAGGTGCTATTCGGAAACTTCTTCACCCATCGTGGTAAGCTATGAGGCATAAACGAACCGTGATTTATCCTTGTTTAACTACACTTAGGTAAAGAAGGTGTCATGAACGCTGTCAGCATAGGAATGTTAATCACTGAGGAATGTATGTGTAGCAAATTAGCGAATGAATCATCAAGGGCAAATACATACATCTGTATTACTGGCAGTTATGATTCACCACGAACTGTAAACTCTCGTTAATGATCAACACATTCCTCGATTAAACAATATATATAAAAAACGTTATCTTTTAAATGATTATCATAACGGCGGTAAATTCCCGAACCACCACAAACAAATCGTGAAAACATTCAACACAATGACAGGTGTAAATTATAACTAAAAATGCGAAATATTCTGCAGCGGGCGCCAGCAGACTGTACCCTTTCTACGACATTGGTAATCCCCATGTTCGGCTGTATCTAAATGACGCGTGGTAACCCCCCGCTGACCGCAATTTGTCCGGTCTCACAGAGCTGTGCCCCGTGCTATTTGTCCCGTGTTGATGCAGGTCCAGCGATCCCCCGTGACGGTGAGCTGCACAAGCTTACTGACGGCTTATCGAGCTTACGTGACTTGCATTGTCGTGGCCGGGTTGATCCAACCAGCATTGTTCAGCGATTCTGCAGGTGCACAACAAGCGCGCCTCGTATCTATTTACGTCCGGTTGATTGATTAATATAGGTCACTTTCGGGCCGTTCATTTATCATCAGCGGTGATTGTTTTATCATTATGCAGCATGGTTTGTTGCTAGGTGGTAGCCGAGTATCATTCCGGGAGTGAGCCAGGCTCATAGCCAAGTGCTTGCTGAATCTGTGACGGGGCTTGTCTAGAATTGCCCACATTTGGCCTCTACGAAGAGCGTCGCTATCTTTCAAAAGCTTGGGAGGAGGAATTTTGAAGTAAAATCTTTCCATGCAACGACCAACGACCAACAATAGGCGTAATGCTCAAATGAAATGGCCTCTGACTTTTGGCCCTTACACTTTGAAGTCAGACGCTTATAAAGCTAGGCATGGCCCCTCTAGGCTAGGCTGGCCCCTCTCATGCAGCAATATATATCAGCCCACTATCCATTAGGTGTTCCTATTCTCTCACTTTCCACAAGGATGTATGTAGAAACAGGAGTGATCTGAGAGACATCGTGCCCATAGTCCTCAAAAGAGACGAATTTTGCCGAAAATTATAGCTTCCTGGTTTAAAACAAAAATCGAAGCAACTTGTACGAAACCAAGTTTGTTTTAAATGCCTACCGCCACGATCTAAAAATTACTAGGGACGAATCCAGGTGCATGTCTACATTAACATGGAATCATATTGGGGCTAAGGGAGGCTGAAAATAACCAGGCCTAGTCTACTCCCTAGTGTCCCCAGTGGTGGCGTCGCCCATCATGCCTTCCTGGATAGTTCTTGCCTAATGCATGCGTGACGGTGAAATAGGATGAATTTTGCAAGTTTGTCAGACTTTCTGGAATTGTATTAAAGCTTAATGCTTTCTTGGGCCATTCTACATAGGCATAATGGTCTAAGGATCATGTTGTGCATGACCAGCGAGGCCTGCCTGCCACATGCTGACACTTTGTACACGCGCCTGATAGGCCAACTACAGCTTTCACAAACATCCGATAGGTGGCGGGCAGGTCACAGAACCTCTCCGAGCCTGCGCCAGTCTGGAAGCGAGCCTTTTAAGCAGAACTTGAAATCCCTCGAAGGATACTATGCCACGTATGTGACTGATTAGCCGCGATATCTCATAGCCTAATCTGGGGCGAGTGAGGGAGTGTCCGATGCTCATGCGACCACATCCGGCGACCTGCACCGAATGACCGGCAACGTCCACAAACCGCATATCTATAAGCGAACGTACGAACACGGGTGCACGAAATTGCTTTTCCACTGACAGACAGGACAATTCAGCGAACATTAAACCGCAAATATTCGTCCGCTTGACAGCTAAATGCATTGCAGTGATGCAACATTAGGCAGCATGACCTTTGCCGGCCATCTGATGGCGAGCAAAACAAAAAGACGCACCGGCGCCGGCCAGTCCTGCGCATGCAGCTGAGGTCGCTATACGGCGAGGCGGCGGCGGCGGCGCTGATAGCCGATCGTGCCCCGTCCATCGCTGTCGGTCCTCTGTTCAGCTCCCGATCGGCTGCTGCAGCGTACGCGCTGACTCACCACTCTAACTCTACAGAGGCGCCGCGCCGCCATATTTGCTATCAGTGTGCGTTGGCAGCGCCTTGTCCTCCGACTCCTCTCTGCGTGAGGTGGCGTGAGGTGTGCCTTAGGCGCCGGCGGCTCGCTTTGATCTGGCCCCCGCTGGGTCACACCCCCTCCTTCAGAGGTGCAGCCACCTGGTGCTCCGTGCAGTACGGAGCGACTCGTGCCCCCGCTGGGTCACACCCCTCCTTCAGAGATGCAGCCACCTGGTGCTACCTGCAACGGAGCGACTCGTGCGCTCGCTCACCGCTCGTGCGCTCACTGCTTGAAGCCCGTGCACTGGAAGCTCGTGCGCTCGCTCGCCGCTCAGTGTGGTGGTCGGACAGCACGTCGGTGTATAGGAGGCACGGAATGGGCCGCCGAACAGCCATTGACGTCACTCCAGACACCTGAGACGGTTTTTATTGTTGGTTAGGACACGCCACCTACTCTGGACTATCAGTTGTGCAGCCGGTCGGACCGGACCGCCCAGGTGAAGACGCGTGCCGCGCGCCGCCGTCGGCCTTGGCTAGTTGGGTTCGTCGCTCTCTCAGAATCTCATTCTGAGCTCGTTATCATGCGTGGTATGCGAGACCTGCAGTCCGCCTTATGTTCGTTCTCGTGTGGAGCGGAGCCACCCACTGAACTCCCTCCGCTGCTCACCGGTCATAACCATCAATGGCAGTCTGCGTGCGCTGTGCAGACCGACAGGGGGCGTTCATCACCTGCGTGTTAGCACAAGGGCGTCCGTGCAGTGCTCCCTCACCCACGAAAGGAGCTGCGTGCCTCCTGCGGTGCGTGTGTGCTCTCTGTGAGCTGCTCTCATGCCGCCCGTGTCGCCCCGCTGCAGCGGCCCCGGTAACAGCTCAGATGGATAGCTGCCACAGCGACTACGCCACCGTCCGCCGCGCCGCCCCACCGCCCACCCTACCGCCCGCCCAACCGTCCCACCGTCCCACCATCCCACCGCCCCACCGTCCCACCGCCGTTATACCGCCCGCCCGCCCGCCCGGCACTCTGCCGCCCGTTTTGGCCATGGGAACTACACGCCACCAGTGACGACGGCGACGCTTTCCTGTTGCCGCCGAAAAACGCTTCGCAACGGGCTGGAGCAGCCGGCTAGGTGGCGGTCGCCGCGGCGGCGGCGGCGGTGGCCGTGGCGACAGCGATTGCCATGGCGGCGGCGGCGGCGGCGGCGGCGGCGGCGGTCCAGCGAGCGCGGACAGCAGCGCACCAGACCTCCCAACGTAAACTTTGATCGGTCGGCACCGCTAACGCCGGCGTCCCGTCCGACTGTATAAGTGTTTGGCTAGAATAGCAGCGGCTGGCCTCGGCCGCCGTTGACCCTGGCGCCTCACATATCACCATTCTCAGATCAGTGAGGGGCGGCGCGTCGCTCGACGGGGGCCAATATGCGTCGGGCGGGGCTCGCGGTGGGCGGTGTGGGGTGCGGTGCGGCACCGGCGCGGCGCCGGCACTGCCTCGCGCGCCGGCCGCACCGCCAGCTAGATGCATACATACATACCTGAAGCACGTGTAGAGCCGAGGGTGGCGGTGTGGGCCCGTGGGCCCGTGCGCGGACCATCGCCCCGGGGACGGGCGGTGGACTGCGGGCGGTGGGCGGGCGGTGGACGGAGGGGCGGGCGGTGCGTGGGTCTGGATGTAACCAGCGGCCCCAGTTATCGGCGATACGCATCGCACACTGCAACTGATGATCATTAGGTGGACATTAGCCAGATTTGCATCGGAGCTGCCTTGCTGGCCGACTCGTGTTGCCGCCCCGCCCTGCAGTTGGCCCAGCCCGGCCGTCGTCCGCAGCGGCGGCGCTGTGTGTCGAGCGCCTGCTGATGAGCCTGTCACAATGTCACAATGTCGTATGTCGTCTGCAGACTGAGGGTCCACTGACTGAGCTGAGGCTGTCCAGAGCGACGTAAGACGATCCGACCAGTGTAACGTAATCAGCCACCATCAATGCTCTACAGACTCTTACTGTCACCCGAGATCATAAAAGCCATGACACCAGCTGGTTCAGTTTGCACAGCGATAAACCCGCCATGGTTTACAGCATCGCCGGTGCAATGAACCAGTGTAACCGGTGATTCAGACATCACCTTTTATTAGGCGATCATGAGACTACCTGGCTGTTTTCGAAACCCGCGGTGAAACTCATGCATACCTGGGAACCGGCGTGATATTTCAAACGCCTTTTTACCTGCGGAAACGCAATGCAATTCCACAGTCAATAGCGGACAAAGGTCATTTTTCCGTTCCAGTTGCAGCCCGATACCCATCGCGAAATCCAGGAATCTGTCTGTATTTTTTTGCTGCGGGCTCAGTGTTGTGCCATTGTGGCTGGGCAGGGCGCGCTACCTACGTCGTGTCCCTGCGTGTTTCTACACAGAGGCCGCTACACGGAACCGGTCGGCACACGGGACCTGCGAGAAAGAACTGAACGTGGTCGGCGCGGCGCGGACCTCCGCTGCGAGGCTTCCCCTGTGACGTCATCAACAGCTCTGGTCGGCGTACGGACAGGCGTCGGGTCGACTTCGCTACACCATTGCAGGCGGAGCATGACAAAAAGACTGGCCCTGGCATTACACCGAACAAACTGCTGCTAGTGTCATGTATTGAGAAGCGAGAGACTGCGGGCGATGATGACGACATCTGAGAGGCTGCTGGAAGCTTCAAGTCCCTGAAGCCCGCTGCTGTTGCCCTGTTATTAGGGGCGGTCCAGCTCTGTCGTCTGGTGCTCCTTTGGTCTGCACGCTGCCCTTCTCACGCTACGTCCGGTCAATGACGGCATTGTCGCATTGTCGCGGGTCTGGTCGGCTCCATCCGCTCGGCCGGCCGGACGGACGGAAGGTCAGGGTTGGAGCACCATTAATGAGCGCCGAATAAAAACACGTGGAGGTGCGGAGAGGAGAGGGGTAGTGTCAGTGATGCTGACGTCAGGGCTCGGCGGCGGTGGCGGTGGCGGTGGCGGTGTTCAGTTCAGTTCAGTTTGTTTATTTATGTAACAAAAGGACATCAGATCAAACAGAACAAATGGATAGACGCAAAAGCAAAAGCTTAAGCCTAAAATCGGTGGCGGTGGCGGTGGCTATTGTGGCGGTGGCGGCAGTGCCTTCAGTCGTCAGAAGCTGACCACCATTCTGCGGTCAGTGTTCTGAGTCAGACAGCTTCAGGACAGCTCTAGAACAGCCTCTTAGTGAATGGCTCTGCAGGCGTGCAGAGGCGATTGCTGAACAGCGAGTTGCTGACAGCGGGTGTCGCGTCATCGATAGGTCTATGGGAACCGCTGCAGCCTCTGGAACCCCCACCACAGCTACTGGGACCACCACCGCTAACGAACGTGAGTGTCGCGGTCAGACGAGCTGTGGCTCCGTCAGTGTCCATCACGAGCCGTCAGGGGCTCTGTCCTCCTGACAAGTCACGACCCAGGCAACAACACCCTGGTAACAATCGCGTCTGACGAGACCCCGTTCTGCTCGTGGTCCCATCTGTGTTGGCGATCGTCGTGATGGTATCAGTGGTGGTCAGGGGTAGTGTGGGACTCCGGGACACTGGACGCCGGGATACCGGGACGCCGGGACACCGGGACACCGGGACACCGGGACACTGGACGCTGATATACCGGGACACTGGGACCGCGGGACACCGGGACTGCGGGACACCGGGACACCGGGACGCCGGGACTGTGGGACGCCGGGATACCGGGACGCCGGGATACCGGGACACTGGTATACCGGGACACCGGGACACCGGGACACCGGGCGGGACTGCGGGACACCGGGACACCGGGACTGCGGGACACCGGGACTGCGGGACACCAGGACCGTGGGACACAGGGACACATCGAGAACGACCAAATGTTGGTTTTCGGAAGTAAATCCGGGAAAGTCCAACACATTTATAAAAACGCCACGGATTTCGCTTCTGTACGTTATACGAACTAATTTCAAACAAACTTGCTTTGATAAAATTGTATCAGATTTTCGTTGAAAATCATAAAAATTATGAGTTAGGTACTGTTAATTTTCCGGTGATTTCAGTCATTCCAGGGAGAGGATGGCGTTGACCCTTTGCTTCCCCTTGGTTCTTCCCCTGGTGGGACGCCCCCTGTAGCTGAACCAATACAGGTGAGCGGCCCAGCGCGGCCCGAACCTCCACCTCTCCCCGTCCTACCTACTGAGACAGATGGGGACTCCCAGTGGCGGCGCGACAGCCGAGTGGCGGGGGTCGACTGCGGTCACAACGCCGTGTCAGATGACGGCAATCAGCGCTGGCTGTAAGTCACGTCACGTGCCATGTCACGTGACACAATGACCAGCCCGTGTGATACGATCTGGGTCTGACTGCTGACGTGTGATCGGCGGGGTCTGGGGACGGGAGGAAGGTCTCTAGCCGGCCGCTTCGTCTATCCCGATAACGGTGACTAGTTACCGCACTAACGCGCCGGTGCTTAGGTTTGACAAGAGTTTCCATGTGTCTGAACGGCTGCGCCGCGCCGGTCCCCTGTCCAGGTGACGGGCCGGTTGTCCTGATTTTCCGTCACATGACCCGTGTGCCATGGCACCAATGGCACCAATGATGGCACCGACCGTGGATGATCGTTATCCAGGGACACCGATGCAGCCGTTTTCGGCTTTCCCCGTTCGTTTCCCGGGCGGTTTTCCCGTGGAGATTGCTGGGGGCATGTGTCCCGCTTGGACTCCCGGGCAGCATGTGACCTCTTCCGGGAGACACGTGACCTCGTCGAGTGATGACGTCACGGGAGTGCCCTGCGGCATTGTCTGGGTCACAGTGCCGGATCGGCACAGAGCGGGCTCAGGGCCGGGGAAAGCGATGCGGGTGCTGATGGCTATCGGTATAGCTGGCCGATTTCGGCGGCGGTGTAGCCGTGGTTGGTGACTGGTGTGTTCTGTGGCGGTGGGCTGGATACGGTGCGTCACCCCGCCCCTTCCTGATACGGCACGGAGCCTGGCGGGGTGCTGTGGTGTGTTTGGCAGCTCAGCTATCTTCCGCCGTCAGATCTCAGCCGCCAATCACAGCTTTCGTTACCGAACGCCACCTGATTCAAGGCGCTACCCACAGCTGCTTCCCATCCCTAGCCGCTGTCCAGATATCTGCTACCTTGTCCTAGCTGATACCCACAGTTTCCGTTACCCACAGCCACTGGGTTCCAGTCACTACCCAGTACCCACAGAGCTACTCACGACAATCAGCCAGCCCAGCCTTTACATGTTTCCGCCTGGTAGCACCACCACCTACTGGGAGCGGCACACTGTTTGGGACCCTGATTTTCGCCGATAACTTTTGAACGCATCAACTGGCGGGAGTGATTTTCTCGCATCGGACATTTCAGACCCTGTGCTAATTTGTATTCTTGAGGTTTGTTAGTGTTAAACGGAAATTTGACGCACTTTCCATTCACTCGTAACGTTAAAGATCGAGCTGGGATGGATCCTAACGCCTGGTCGCTCTTTAGTCCCGTCATCGACTCCACCCACCACTCGCAACCGACCGTTCACGGCTCAGACAGCGTCAGTTTAAGGTCAGCCAGGGCGGAGCTAAGCTCTGACGTCAGAGAATAGCTTCACCCTTTGATGATAGCCTAGCTGCTCACCGATTAAATTCCCTGCGCGAGTTTTAACATTACGAGTGAATGGGAAGCGCCCTCAATTTTCGTGTGACATTCACCGACCTTCATAATGCAAATTGGCACAGGGCCTGAAATATACATCATTGCAAGAAATCCGTGCATGTCTGATGTCAGTTGGTTCCCTGAAAAGTTTTCGCTGAAAATTAGGATCGCCACTAGCCACCGCCACGAGCTCCAGCGCCGCACGACAGGGGGCTGTTTTGATTCGACAATACGAACATAGCGGCATCGAGCCAATTCCGAGTACCCGCCACCCATAATTGGCCACCATACATGACGCTTGTTTCCAGAGCATGATGTTGTTTCCAGAGCATGATGTTGTTTCCAGAGCATGATGTTGTTTCCAGAGCATGATGTTGTTTCCAGAGCATGATGCAAAGCATGATGTCGTGACGACCGAGTCGGCGAGGTGTCACTAAGGGGTGTCTCGGTGTCACCGACCGTGTCACCGACCGTGTCACCGACCGTGTCACCGACCGTGTCATCATGTCACCGACTGTGTGGCCGTGTTCGGTGTCGGTCGCTGGCCACCTGCCGTGTGATGCCGACGCGCTGAGCCGCTGCCAGGCCGGAGGTGTCGCGTCTGTCGCGTCTGTCGCGTCTGTCGCGTCGGCGCCGGAATGCTGTGCCACCGTCACGTCATTCTGTCGCGCAGCGATACGATCGACATTGCGGTCGGAAACACTACTAACGGGTGTAGCGAAACCCGTGCTGCCGCCGCCGCCGCCGCCGCCGCCGCTGCCACTTCGGCGCTTCGGCGCTGCCTGTGATCTTGGCGACGTGTACATGTTCGCCTGCTGTTTGACCTGCCCGGTACTGGCCACCTGTCACTAGCTGGCCGTCATTTCGCTGTTGGTCGGTGCGTGCATGGTGGATATGACGACAGCAGTGTTGTATCGAGAGACATCGGCACTCGGTTCGTGCCTCGTGTGCCTCCTGAGCCACTCAGCGACACGGCCGGCGCCGACTGTTTCCGATGAGTCACAGGCAAAAGCTGCTCACCTGACAGCGAGCCGGCCGAACGGTCGCATGCGGCCTGCGATTTGAAGGTAATGGNTTGAGTCTGCCAGCCTCTGCTGACACTGACGTCAATACACCTCAAGCACGCTACGTGCGCTGTAAATATCACAAACATCGCAAACATCACAAATGTCGCAATCACTACAAACACAACGCGCACGACAAACGTTACCCACGCTTCAAGCCAGGGCTGCGGAGTCGGAGTCGGAGTCTGTCGGATTCGGTGATTTCAACCGGAGTCGGCGTCGGTAAATTGTGCAGACTCCGTCTCCGACTCCAGCTGGCAGCCATGGGCAGATTATTAGTAATCAGTGAATCGCCGCGGGTGATGACATACACGTCACGCCCCTTCAACTTCCTTTGCTTCGATTCCCTTGCAGTTCAATTATTTTCTATCATGAGGTGTGTACCGCGGTGGGGGAAATGGAACTAGGGTGTGACGTCTCTGCAGATTCAAAATACCAGCCCGATAAATCAAACCCCCGCCCCGCTGAGGGGGTCAGAATCTGCCCCCGGATTTGCTATATAACTTGACAACTATGTTCGATATCGAGCTATTTTCAACTATCTTCGATACAAAGCTATTTCCGGGAATATTTCCACAAAAACAAACTTGTCAGATATTGAGAAAAAGCAGGAATATATTGGAGAAGCAAGTATGCACGATGCCCAAACACTATTTCAAAGCAATATCTTTGTTTTTGACTGACATGACTCCTTAACCCTCGCCCGTGCAGCGTCCGATTACTGCGTGACCGTGCAGGGGTGCAGTACGAGCGTGCAGTACGACCCCCTGGCGTTTCTCCCCTAATTGAGCTAGAGCTTCGATTAAAAAACAAGCGTACTACTCGTGACGAGAGGAAGCCATTGACACCCCATTGTAAGGTCCTGGGACATTAGGTGACCTCTGAGGTCATGTAAATGACCCAAAGGTCATAAAATCGTAAATGTGTAGAAATTGAATACTAATCGAGCTAAAATCGTGAATGAACGTCTAATTGTGCTTAATGAGGGCCAAATTTGAAATCGGCGTCACAAAATGTCCTTAAATCTGACAAATTCCAAAAAAGTAATGTCAGGTCATCTGAGGCCAGTGACCTCGGTTGACTTGTAGAACCGCATGACCAATTAAAGGCATTTTCCGCGCTCGTGATCGTGATCGCGGAATTAATTTAAGTTTAATAATTTCGCGATCGATTTATGTTAGTCCGCGATCGCGGAATCGCGGAATCGCGGTCTAAAATTCCGCGACGCCCAGCACTGAAGTTAGATGCGCAAGGACACTCATATGCATACTGGCATTTGGCATTTGCTTGATTCGGCACTTCGGCCTGCTCAGGCCATTTCGTGCCATCGACATGTTTTGAGAAAAAACAAATATTCACATTGTTAAGCTAGAGTTCCTGAAGAAAATAATCGTACCGCGCAAGAGCCAAGAAGTCGAAAAGTATATTAATTAAGTCGGGATATTGATCACCGAGTACTGTAGACAGGAAAAAGTCAGCGTCATGTCTTTGGCAGGTTTGACGGTCGTAACTTGTTTGAAATCGATGACAGTTCGACAGTAGTTCTGGAGAAAACGTCTGTGTAACTGATATTTCGGACAACGCAGTAAAAGCTGTCGAACCGTGATAGTTTCGTCAAAGGTGTCACTCCGTGGGCGAGGATTAGTGACTCGGGCTGGTGGCGGGTAAACCTGCCTGACTGTGGCCTGTCTGTCTGACAGGTGCGAGAGAAGACGTTCGCGGCCACCACGACGACGAGCGCCACGCACCAAGAGCAGACGGTGGTGACACAGGAGGTGCAGAAGACCAGGAAGATGCTGTTCGAGCCCGGCAGCGACGCCAGCGCCACCGCGGCCCGCGGCCGTGAGGCCCGAACTAGGCGGCCAGCACTGCGCTGCAGACGGTGCAGTGGATGTATCGGGTGGTAGTGCATTGCCTTGTATCTCACACGTGTCTTGATATAGAGAGTCTTGTTGAGAGGCTCTTAAGTGTCTTGAACCCAAACAGGATGGTTACCGGCTGAGCGGGCTGTGATGTTTATGATGAGTTAAACTCACGCATAGCAGAGTACCGCGATCATTTTCTGTTGCTCATCTGCACACATCCCACCAGCGCTTAATGTTGTGTTTTTTGTCTTGCGATTTTTGCTCACTTGCGATTGGTTTTGTTTCGGCTCCGTTTCCTGCGAGTCAGGCCGCCGCAGGGCCGAGGCCTTTCGGTAACTCGGGCGGCCAGGCCTATCCGCCACGAGCGACATCTGTGGGCGGCTCAGTGGCGCCGCCCAGCGGATATTCCTCGAGATACCCGCGTTCTCTCAGTCGGCCGAAGGTAACACTGGTGTTGGCCAGCCAGCCTGCTTGTCTGCCGTCCCCCTACGCTCCCCCCCCCCCCTCTCCCCGCCGCGAGACCTGGGAGGTGGTAGTGAGTTAGTGCTTTTACCACCATCACTCCCTCTACCACCAGCTTCTGCCTAGCTGTATAATATCGGAACCAACACCGGACGAATGAAGTCACTACACTACTGCACATGGATTCCCCTAAACTGGACGCTGAGGCAAACTTAAACTGCTCGGCTGGTTGTAGATTGTAGAAAAAATGCATCGACAAGTTAATTTGCACATGCAAATTATCTTGTCATGCTCGATTGTTTTGCTTTCTCGGCTCTGTTTAGTGTTGATGTCCACTGTCCAGATGAGGTCTGAATGGAAAACGCTATTCAAACTCCTTTTTTGTCACTGAAGTGACTGAAGAAATTCCACAATTGGTATTCCCTGTACAGTGTAGAATAAGTTTGCACATAGCGCTACGTGAACTGAAACCTCTCCAGATATGCTGTGGAGTACTGAGCTCTGCCCCCCCCCCCTACCATCCCCTCCTACCCTGGCTAACCTGTGAGGCGGCAGGGCCTGGCGGAAGCTGTAGCGGCCACGCGGCTCATCCTGTTTGTTCCGCTTTGTTGGGTTTCGTCGTTTGGTTTGCTTCGGTCGGCTCCATGCAGTCTTGCCTTTCCGTTGGGTTTGTTTCCGTTCTTCGTTTGGTTTGGTGATGGGTTATCCTGCTCGCCTTGGCCAGGTTTGTTTTGCCTTTGTCGCGGTTCGCTCCGTTCTGGTTTAGATTGGTTTGTGCTGGCGTCTGCCGGTTGGCGGTGGTATCGGCTGAGACGGCTGGTCGGACCGGCCCAATCAGTGGTGGACTGGGCAACTGTCTATCTATCTATCTATCTATCTATCTATCTATCTATCTATCTATCTATCTATCTATCTATCTATCTATTCTATCTATCTATCTATCTATCTATCTATCTATCTATCTATCTATCTATCTATCTATCTATCTATCTATCTATCTATCTATCTATCTATCTATCTATGTATATGTGTCGGTGCAGGAGGCGGGCCGTCGCGGCTCCAGCTCCAGTAGCGACACGGAGGACGACTCCACCGCCCAGCTGGATACCGAGGGCGAGTACTCTGTACACGACGAGCTGCAGGTGAGACACCTGCTACGTCCTGCTGCTGGCGCCGGGCCGACGGCTGCTGCTGCTGCTGCTGGCGCCGGGCCGACGGCTGCTGCTGCTGCTGCTGGCGCCGGGCCGACGGCTGCTGCTGCCGCTGCTGGCGCCGGGCCGACGGCTGCCGCTGCTGCTGCCGCTGCTGCTGTGTGTGTCCGAGCTCCATCTCAGCACGGGCCTCGTCTGGGCTCGCCTTGACTGGCCGTCTACAGGCGGCTCTCCGCAGTGAGGTGGTCCGCAGTGAGGAGGCGGCTATCCGCAGTGAGGTGGTCGCCTCGCTCTCCGCAGTGAGGTGGTCGCCTCGTGCTTCTTGTACTTTCGAGATTGGCTCACAGCTCTGGCTTTTGGTAGCCTTGCCGCCCCTCGTCCAGTGGGAGAGGTTTGCATTACATGCAGTTTTACACCAGTAAAACGCCTTAATCAGCGGTAACCAAGCGGCATATGTTGCTGATTCCAGTGGGTATGATATTCATAAAAATAGGTTAGTATTTAACTGTTGAATATCTCCTTTCTCGAATCCGCCAAAAGGGAGTACGTCCTAAGCACTACATGCTTCATCGCAAAGACGTAGAACCGGGGGGGGCAGCCGCCCCCAACATTTTTCATATTTTAGCATTAGTCTACGGCGTTCCATGGACAAAAATCTACTTCAGAATGCTCTGCCCCCCCCCCGCCCACACACACTTCGAAGTGTTCCGGCGCCCCTGCTTCATCGTATAAATGTATGTTTGGATCAATATTTCGTGAGTTATGGGGAAGGCTCCGCCGTCGCAAATTATTCACACGAAAATCATGGGTTGTAACTTTGTACACTAAGTTTAATTATAGCTTTCATCAGAGGAAAACGTATTCAAAATGAAATTGATTTGATGTAGCTATCTAATGGTGAAAACCCGATCTCAATCGGGGCAGTGGTTACAAAGTTATTAGCTTCCGAAAAGCGTCTGTTTGGCCGGGCTGAGCCGGGTCAAATGTAAATATGTATAGTAAGTTGACGAGAAACCTCACGGTCGCTTCGCACCCGCTCAGTAACCACCTGCACATCGTAAGCTTTTACAGGACATTTTTGTATTATAATATGTTGTTGCCTATTCGTATTCAAAGTCGGTTTGTTTGACGCGTCTCCATTGCCGCTGTAGAGTTGAGCCGCTGCACCGTGAGTCAGCTGCGGTAGACATGCAGCCGGTGTCTGTCTGCCTGTCTGCTGTCCGTGTCTGCCTGGCTGCCTGTCTTTGTCTCACTGCTGTCTGTTGACCGTGTCTGCCTGTCTGCCTGTCTTTGTCTCACTGCTGGCTGCTGTCCGTGTCAGTTTTCGCCCTCTTTCTTTCCACCTGTTTACTTTTCATCTTTTGGCTTTCTATCCCTGAATCTCGAGAAATGGTTGTATGACGTCTTACGTCATGCAAATAAGAAACTTGCTCGCTTCTCCACGGTTATCCATATATCGTTCAAACAAAAGTTGCATTCGTGTTTTTCAGCTCAATATACCACTCGGCACTTACAGTCAAATTTCAATAAATCTGTCGAAATGAACTTTTCCTTTTTTAATGATTTTGGATTCCTGCTTTGATTCGTGTTTCCATGTTAATTGGGAAGGGTGTCCCTTTTTGTTCTGTTTGTGTTTTTTCTGACCTTTGTCGCTGCTTTCTTGATATTATCGCATGTATTTTGGTATTTGCCTTTGTGCTTTCCTTTACCGTACTTCACGTACTGAATCAGCCAGTATCAACAGATGTAACAGCAATGCTAGGACATTGGAGAGCGGTTCTCCGGTCATGTTTCGTGTCTTAGTTCGTCCATTGCATGACTCTAGGCTATTGTATTTAATTTGCATTCAGCTGGTAAATGAACCATCGCGGTCGGCCTCTGCCCAGTGGCTGATGCCGCCGTGTCGATCGATGCCTTGGTCGGGTGGTCTGAGCCAACAGCCGACTGGTCACACCCTGGCGAGCAACATGACGTCAGCTGGACAACATGACAACAACGTGACGTCAGCTGACGTGATCTGGGCTTGCCGAGTATCGGCTTGTCTGTCCCGCTTGAGCCGACCTGTGGTGACCCGCGGTGACATGCTGTGACCTGCTGTGTGACCCGCTGTGACCCGCTGTAACCTGTGGTGACCCGCTGTGACCTGTAATGGCCTGTGGTGACCTGCCGTGACCTGTGGTGACCCGCTGTGACCTGTGATGACCCGCTGTGACCTGTGGTGACCTGCTATGACCTGCTGGTGACCTGTGGTGCTGTGACCTGTGGTGACCCGGTGACCTGTGACCTGCAGTGACCCGTGCTATGACCTGCTGGTGACCTGCAGTGACCGTGACCTGCAGTGACCTGTGGTGACCCTCTGTGACCCGCTGTGACCTGTTGTGATCTGTGGTGACCCGTCACCCGTCGTGACCTGTGGTGAGTTGCTGTTACCTGTGGTGCCCTCCTCTGTCCGGCGACCGTTGGTGACCTCGTGTCCGGTGACCTTTTGGTGCCCTCGTGTCCGGTGACCTTTTGGTGACCTCGTGTCCGGCGACCTTTGGTGACCTCGTGTCCGGTGACCTTTTGGTGACTCGTGTCCGCGACCTTTGGTTGGCACGCTCTTGTTCCGGCGACCGTTTGGTGACCTTCGTGTCCGTGACCTTTTTTGTGCTGACCTCGTGTCCGGTCGACCTTTGGTGACCTCTGTCCGGGCGACCCGTTGGTGCAACCTCGTGTCGGTATACCTTTTGGTGCCCTCGTGTCCGGTGACTTTGGTGACCTCTGTGTCCGGCGACCTTTGGTGACCTCTGTGTTCTGGTGACCTTTTGGTGCCCTCGTGTCCGGTGACCTTTTGGTGACCTCGTGTCCAGCGACCTTTGGTGACCTCGTGCCCGGTGACCTTGCTGCAGGCAGACGGCTCTGACCCGATAGTGCGCACCGAGGCGGTGAAGTACGACCCTCAGGGCCTGTCGAGCGCCGGCCGACATAGCACTGCCGTCCCGCTGGTGATGACCGAGGCCAGGAAGGTAAGGGGCGCCCCCCCCCCCTCCATCCTACTGAAGCATGGCTAGGCACTGCCGTCTGGTGATCGACCGTATGGCCAGGAAGGTAGGGCGCCCCCCCATCCTACTGAACGCAATGGCTAGGCACTGCCGGCGCTGGTGATGACCAGGGCCAGGAGGTAAAGGGCCCCCCCCATCCACTGAAGCATGGCTCAGGGCACTGCCGGCCCGGCTGGTGATCGACCGAGGGCCGGAAGGTAAAGGGCCCCCATCCTACTGAAGCATGGCTAGGCACTGCGGCCCGTGGTGATGACGAGGCAGGAAGGTAAGGCCCCCATACCCCCCATCCTAACTGAAAGCATGGCCTAGGCACTGCGGCCCGCTGTGATGTGACCGAGGCCAGGAAGGTAAGGGCCCCCCATTCCTACTGAGCACTCGGCTAGGCACTGCCGGCCCGCTGGTGATGACGAGGCCAGGAAGGTAAGCGGCCCCCCCCATCCTTGAAGCAGGCTAGGCACTGCGGCGCTGGTGGATGACGAGGCAGGAAGGTAAGGGCGCCCCCCATCCTACTGAAGCATGGCTACGGCACTGCGCCCGCTGGTGATTGACGCGAGGCCAGGAGGTAAGGGCGCGCCCCCCCCCCCCCCCTCCTACCTGAAGCATGGCTAGGCCTGCCGGCCCTGGTGATGACCGAGCCGGAGGTAAGGGCGCCCCCCCCATCCTACTCGGAAGCATGGCTGGCTGCGTTCCGCTGGTGATGACCGAGGCCAGGAAGGTAAGGGGGCCCCCCCCCATCCTACTGAAGCATGGCTAGGCACTGCCGGTCCGATGGTGATACCAGGCCAGGAGGTAGGGGCGCCCCCCCCCCATCGCTATGAAGCAATGGCTCAGGCGCTGCCGGCCGCTGGTGATGACCGAGCGCAGGAAGTAAGGGGCGCCCCCCCCCATCCTACCTGAAGCATGGCTAGGCGCTGCCGGCCCGCTGGTGATGGACGAGGCCGGAAGGTAGGGGCGCCCCCCCCCCAATCCTACTGAAGGCATGGCTAGGCGCTGCCGGCCCGCTGGGTGTGACCGAGGCCAGCGAAGGTAAGGGGGCGCCCCCCCCCATCCTACTGAGCATGGCTAGGCACTGCCGGCCGTGGGTGATGACGAGGCCAGGAAGGAGGCGGCGCCCCCCCCCCCCATCTACTGAAGCATGGCTAGGCACTGCCGGCCCGCTGTTGTGAGCCCCGCAGGCCAGGAAGGTAAGGGCGGCCCCCCCCCACTCCTACTGAGCATGGCTAGGCAACCTCGCCGGCCCGGCTGGTGATCGACCGAGGGCCAGGAAGGTAAGGGGCCGCCCCCCCCCCCATTCCTACTGAAGGCATGGCTACGGCACTGCCGGCCCGCTGGTGATGACCGAGGCCAGGAAGGTAGGGGGCCCCCCACATCCTATGAAGCATGGCTAGGCACTGCCCGGCCCGCTGGTGATGACCGAGGCCAGGAAGGTAAGGGGCCGCCCCCCCCCCCCTCCTACTGAAGCTATGGCTAGGCACTGCCGGCGCCGTGGTGATGACCGAGGCCAGGAGGTATAGGGCGCCCCCCCATCCTACTGAAGCATGGCTAGGGCATGCCGGCCCGCTGGTGATGACCGAGGCCAGGAAGGTAAAGGGCGCCCACGTTCCGCCCCCCCATCCTACTGGAAGCATGGCTAGGCACTGCCCGGCCCCGCTGGTGATGACCGAGGCCAGGAGGTAAGCGGGCGCCCCCCCCCATTACTGAAGCATGGCTAGGCACTGCCGGCCCGCTGGTGAATGACCGAGGCCGGAAGGTAAGGGGCGGCCCCCCCCCATCCTACTGAAGCTGGTTAGGCACTGCCGGCGCCTCTACTTGTAAATGCTAGAAGGCCAGTATTGTGCGATCCCCAATCTGGTAAAGACCTGAGCCATATCGCGAGACAAATTATGATGATTTTGGGCTTTAAGGGAGTACAAATGAAACGTAGCTGGCTGGCAAACCAACAACGTTGCAAACACAGAATTCGGAAAACATAAAAAAGAGCAAGAAGAACACATCACCGAACTTGCGGTAAATCATAGTGAACACCAGTGGCCAATGGCCATCGATGCCGATTTATATACTTTTGAGGTGGCTCTCGCCCCCCCCCCATCCTACTGAATTCGCCCTTCCTCTCACAATAGTGCTCTCGGCCCGCAGTGTTTTTTTGGCCACTGGCCTATCCCAGGGGGCCGAAGGGACCAAACCCACAAATCGCACCAAGACCAAAAAATAACGTATTTCCTCATTTAAATGGACACTGCCACATTAACATTATATTTGAGTTGAGATAGCCATTTTGAGTGCTTGGCATTTTGTTAACGTCATTAGTTAGGTATGGTATAGGGTGCGTTATACCACAACCACCGGGGTCGATAAGTCGAGGCAGATAATAGAATTTGAGTTGGTTTAGACGCATCTGTAACACTCCCAGTCCCCAGTGTATTTGGAACGGGGATTCTGAGCGATGACGTCACGCCCTCTTTATTAGAGTGCTGTTGCATGATAGGCGACTTGATTTAGCTCATGTTCTGTGGCCTACATGAGCCATGAGTCATTTGGGCAGCGATGCAAAGTTTTCACATCTATGTCCCGTAAAATTCCGCTTGATTATGACCGTCATGCTAGCCAAATATATTTAAACAACTTAAACGGTTGTTTTATGAGAAAGTGAGGCGCTGTGTGGTTTCCGATATGTGAACGGAATGTCAATAATCCGGTCCGTTCCGGTTCGGGCAGCAAAAACTTCATATTAGCACTCCCACAAGACGGCGTGCCAATGTTCCGATAATTATTTTTCGGAAGGATGTGGCAGTGTTCCGTCTCAGTGGGTTTTTGAACTGAGATAGAGTTTTGTCAGCCCCGTGGGTTGTGATATTTATAAGCGTTAACCTGCAAGTTTTCTGGGCCGAAGGGCTCGACACCCGAATATTACTTGTTAGGAGGCTTTTTTTGTTGTCGATATGGACTTTTTGTGGGCCGTCACACACCCTGGGCAGGGGTATCGTCTGCCCCAACGTGAATCCTGTTACGCGACTATTACAATTTATGTAACTTATTGATGGCTGAGCCACGTTTGACGTTGCGGAGAATACGCATATAGTTTTGATGAGATTAATAATTTACGTACTTCTGTCCTGAATCGGCGCAATGTATGTCTATTTTTGACATTATGAAAAGAAGTTGTATTTGACAATATAATCAAATTGTGTTTGAAAAAAATTCAAGGTGAACTATTTCCTTAACAAAAATACATGCACGTTTTACTAGGGAAACTGTATTAATAAGATACAATAAGGAACGTTTGTTTTAAACCACCTCATCATACACGAAGAAACGAAATCCGAGAAGCTTTGGCATTGTGTAACTTTTTGGGATTGGGTCCCTCCAAACCAGGTTCTGCTGCCGTCTCTGATGAAGCCGCAATGGTGAAATATTAGTTAATATATATCTCTTTGTAATTTTCGAATTTGTAACTTAACATGAGCAAAGGCTATATAAACACGAATTATCAATTAACTCTCATAATGCTCATAACAGCCATCAACAAAATTTGTTACCATTAGCAAGGGTCCAACTTTTACCCACCTTCTTGCATCCCATTACGGTGCTGAACGGCACGGATAAATAACGTTGTTACATTGACTTTCAAAACATTTGTCCCAGGACACATACAGAAAATACCACTAATGAACTGTCCAAACATATGCGCCGTCATCTTGTTGTCACATCTCCCACGTGTCCTTGATCTATGACGCACCCTAGTAGATAATGCCCTCGTTTTGTGCGGCTCTGCGAGTCGGCTTGACGTATATCACGGTGGATGGCAGTTCAGTTGGCACGCTGACCAGTCAAGGCCTGAGCAGCCCGATCACGCCTGTGTTGCCATGCCACGATGGGTCTGTTCCAGTGGCGCCTCCCGGGAGGAGTTTAGAGGTATCAGCTGTATACCGTGCAGCCCGATCACGGCCTGTGTTGCCATGCCACGATGGGTCTGTCAGTGGCGCCTCCCGGGAGAGTTTGAGGATATCAGCTGTTAGCGTGCAGCCGATTCACGCCTGTGGTCCTATTGCCGGACGATGTGTTTGTCGCGATGCGCCTCGCGGTATGTGATGTGAGGTAATGGAGTTATCAGCTGTTACCGCAGCCCGATCACGCCTGTTGCCATGACGATGGTCCTGTTCCAGTGGCGCCCCGGAGGAGTTTAGGGATGTATCAGCTGTTACCGTGCAGGCCCATCACGCCTGTGTTGCCATGCCACGAATGGGTCGTTCCAGTGGCCGCCTTCCCGGAGGATTTTAGAGGAGGTATCAAAGCTGTTACCCGTGCAGCCCGATCACCGCCTAGTGTTGCCATCCACGATGGTCCTCTGATGTTTCACTTTGTTCTTTTTACTGACTCTTCTTCATGGTTTTTAATATTGTGTGTCTTTTTTGTTTCCTTCATGTTTGTATCTTTCTTTATCTTTTCGTATGATTACCATGGCGCCTCCCGGGAGAGTTAGAGGAGGTATCAGCTGTTACCGTGCGCCCGATCACGCCTGTGTTGCCATGCCACGTGGGTATTTCCAGTGGCGCCTCCCGGGAGGAGTTTCAAGGAGTAATTCAGCTGTTACCTGCCAGCCCGATCACGCCGGTTGTTGCCATGCCACGAGGTCTGTGCAAAACAGTGGCGGCCTCCCGGGAGGAGTTTAGAGGAGGTACTCAGCTGGTACGTGCAGACCCGATTTCACGCCTGTGTTGCCATGCCACGATGGGTCTGTTCCAGATGGCGCCTCCCGGAGGAGTTTAGAGGAGCGTATCAGCTGTACCGTGCAGCCCGATCACGCCTGTGTGCCCATGCCCCACGATGGGTCTGTGTCCATGTGACGCCCCCGGGAGAGTTTAGAAGGAGTATCAGCTGTTACACGTGCAGCCGCGACTCACGCCTGTGTTGCCATGCCACGATGGGTCTGTTCCAGTTGCGCCTCCGGAGGAGTTAGAGGAGGAATCAGCTGTACCGTCAGGCCCCGATCACGCCTGTGTTGCCATGCCACGATGGCGTCTGTTCAGTTGGCGCCTCGCCGGAGGTATTTAGAGGAGGTATCAGCTGTACGTGCAGCCGATCACGCCTGTTGTTGCCATGCCACGATGGGCTCCAGTGGCGCCTCCGGGATGAATTTAGAGGAGGTATCAGCTGTTACGTGCAGCCCGATCACGCCTGTGTTGCCATGCCACGATGGGTCTTTCCAGGACGCCTCCCGGGAGGAAGTTTAGGGAAGCGGATCAGCTGTTACCGTGCGCACGCCATCACGCCCCTGTGTTGCCTGCCACGATTGGTCTGTTCATACGCCGTCGCCGGGCAGGATTTGAGAGGAGGTATCAGCTGTTATCCGTGCAGCCCGATCACGCCTGTTTCCATGCCACGATGGGTCTGTTCCAGTGACGCCTCCCGGGAGGATTTAGAGGAGGCATCAAGCTGTTAACGTCGCAGCCGATGCCCGCCGTGTGTTGCCATGCCACGATGGGTCTGTTCCAGTGGCGCCTCCCGGGAGAGTTTAGAGGAGGTATCGCTGTTACCGTGCAGCCGATTCACGCCTTGTGTTGCATGCCACGATGGTGTCTGTTCCAGTGGCGCCTCCCGGGAGGAGTTTAGAGGAGTATCAGCTGTTAGCGTGCAAGCCGCGATCACGCCTGTGTCTGCCATGCCACGATTGGGTCTGTTCTTAGTGACGCCTCCCGGGAGGAGTTAGAGGAGGTATCCAGCTGTTACCGTGCAGCCCGATGCACGCCTGTGTTGCCATCCACGATGGTCTGTTCCAGTGGCGCCTCCCGGGAGAGTTTAGAGGAGTATCAGCTGTTAGCGTGCAGCCCGATCACGCCTGTGTTGCCATGCCACGATGGGTATGTTCCATGGCGCCTCCCGCGGAGGAGTTTAAGGAGGTATCAGCTGTTACCGTGCAGCCCGATCACGCCGTTTGCCATGCCCACGATGGCGCTGTTCCAGTGGCGCCTCCCGGCGGGAGTTTAGAGAGGAGGTATCAGCTTTACCGTGCAGCCCGAATCACGCCTGTGTTTGCCATCCACATGGGGTCTGTTCCAGTGGCGCCTCCCGGGAGGAGTTTAAGAGGAGGTAGCAGCTGTTTACCGTGCACCCGATCACGCCTTGTGTTTGCCAATCCACGATGGGGTCTGTTCCGAGGGGCGCGCGTGCGCCGGGAGGAGTTTAGAGGAGGTATCAGCTGTTTACCGTGCAGCCAAAAAGATCACGCCTGTGTTGCCATGCCACGATGGGTATGTTCCAGTGGCCGCCTCCCGGGAGGGAGTTGAGAGGAGTATCAGCTGTTACCGTCAGCCCGATCACGCCTGTGTGCATGCCATCGATGGTCTTTCCGAGTGGCGCCATCCCGGAGGAGTTTAGAGGGGATCAGCTGTTACCGTGGCAGCCCGATCACGCCTGTGTTGCCAGTGCCACGAATGGGTCTGTTCCAGTGGCGCCTCCCGGAGGAGTTTAGAAGGGGGGAAGTAAATTTTTTTTTTCCAAGCTGTTTACCGTTGCAGCCCGATCAACGCCTGATGTTGCCATCCACGATGCGGTCTGTTTCCAGTGACGCCTCCCGGGACGAGTTAGAGGAGTATCAGCTTGTTTACCGTGCAGCCGATCACGCCTGTTTGCCATGCCACGATGGGTCTGTTCCAGTGGCGCCTCCCGGGAGGAGTTTAGAGGAGGTATCAGCTGTTACCGTCGAAGGCTGGGTATCTGTTGGCATTAACAAATATATCAGCCGCGCCATAAACGCACTCCTCCAAAACCTCCTTAGGTTGTCCCACCTCGATTTCGGGAGCAGGTTGGGGGAGTTAACCCTATTCCCTGCGGGCGGCCAGAATTACGTTAACCTGCGTGGGGGGCAGATTCTGCCCCCCCCATAGATCTCGAGAACCGCTCGTCCGATTTCGATGGGACAAACTCCATTCGATTCGTCGTGACGAAATTTTTCTTTTTGGTCATCGAAATTGCTTTTTTGTTCAAAAATAGGGGCCAGGGGGCAAAAAATACGACAATTTGTGGTGTTTTTTAAAGGTCATTGTGGCCATGTGATTCGACCGATTTTCATTCAAAAGACGTTTTTCAGCTTCCAATGTCATGGTTTTCAATGTGTGAAAGGGACAAGTACACAAATTAAAAATCATAGGCGTATTCAGGGATAAAAAATGGAGGATTTTTGGATAAAAAATGTGCTTTTCCTGCTTGTTTGGGACGTGGGAACGTCACATGTGGGATTTGTTGCTGTAATTTGTTAAATGTAACAAATTGCGCATAGGCGGATTCAGGTAAACAACGTGGAGGGGCACCATGTGCGGAACGCCTTTTATCATCTTGGCTTATTTGAAGTTGGGCCTAAATTGACGGAGGATATCGCCTCCATTTTATGTACCTGAGTGCGCCTCTGTCCCAAATTATGTATAATCCAGGTATGTATGATTATAAAGAGTGACTTAGTTTCTGACGCTTTTATTCCACCGCAAACTACAAAGAAGTTATGCGGCCGTACAACCGCATGGGCGTAACGGCCCTCCCAAAAACAGACCCTGACCGCCTCTGCTGGACCAAATTTTTCCCAAAATTTTGACAGAACACGCGTTCATTCATATTTAGGAAAAAGTTTCCAAAAGTTTCAAGACGATAGACGTAACGGTTCAGAAGCGGCGGGCGAAAAACTACCGGGGGGCAGAATCTGCCCCCCTCCCGCAGGGAATAGGGTTAAGAACAGGTTTCGGACGAAGTTGGATGAGCTTGGAGCAACTTAGAGCAGCCACGGGAACGACCAGAGGAAGTTGGAGGCAGTTGGAGGTGCCACGGGAACAGACCCTGTACTGCCGCCGCGTCTCCAACTGGGTACGTTCCGAGTGTGACCGGTCAGTGTGTCTGCCGCCAGCTGGGGGACGACTCGTTCGGCAGACTGTACCTGGAGAACCTGAGCCAGAGCGGTGTCGATATCAGTCACGTGGCCATCACCAGCGAGGCAGCCACCGGCGTGGCACAGATCTGCGTCGACCGCGACGGTAGGCACACAGTTAACCCGCCAGATGGCGCGGTGTGTGTGTATGTGTGTGTGCGTGTGTGCGCGTGTGCGTGTGTGCGTGTGCTTGTGCGTATGTGTTCGTGTGCGGTGCGCGCGCGCGCGTGCAGGAGGGGGAGGTGTCGCGTGGCTGGATATGTAAGTTATTATAATTATTTTGTTATTACTGAGGAGTGTTGAATCAAATTTCAGAACAAGAACATTTTGTGTAGTTTTATTGGAACTATATGTGAATTTTTTGCTTTTAAGCATGATCAGAGGTTCCGTCCTGCTTAGAAGTGCGATAATCATTGACTGCCTGCTATCAGTCATTATCAGGATGTTTCCAGTTTGTATCTCTCTGCGCTGTAACTAGTCTCGCACCGCTGGCCGCACTGCAAAAGCATGCAAAAACATCCTCCTTCGCAGGAGTCAGGGCCAGTGGTTCCCATCATTGCGTGCTCAATGTACGTCCTCTTCAATTACATTCGAACTACAGATAACATAGTAGCGGACAAAATCGTGAAGAAACGGCAGTTACCTGCCTGCTGCTTACACTTTTTCAATGATCCAGACAAGTGATGTTTAAAATGCTCCCTTATCAGTTACATGTGTATGTAATTTCTGATTAAGTATCACTATGATTGAACGAGAAGTCAGGAGAGCTACACACGTAGGCGGTAACCTGTCATAGTTAGCGCGCAGAGCTCCTCCACGTAAGCAGGTCGAATTCCGCAAGAACACTTACTTTAAATATGAGCAAATGCATAGGAACGGGAGGCGGGATGGCCCTAACTTTTTGGTCAGCATTTATATTCATTTATTTTGTATTTCGTTAAATGCGACACATTTCAGGCAGCAGCAGGTGCGCTAAAACCAGAAGAGAAAAAAAAATGCACAATCACATGATATCTATTGGGTTCCTCCCAGAACACAGACAAAATACCTATCACTGTCCCTTCTTGTAATAAAATTGTTACGATCCTAAGTACGACATTGAGATGACCATTGCACCTTACATGACGACGTAATGCATTGGCTCAAAGTATAGGCATGGTTTGTATCACCGAAAAGGACGGTTAACCCGCCATTGGCTGGGCGAAAAACGCCCCTCTCAGGGATTTTCACAATAGCTCAAAAGCGAACAGCGCTATCAACGCAAAACTTCGGGTACCTACCTTCTCCTACATCAATTTGACGTCTTCAGTGTATTTTATTTTTTAAGTTATATCAGTTATCAGTATATTTTTTTTTAAACTTAGTGACGTCACTACACGCAACTTTGACGCAAATATTAACGTAACTTTAACAGNGTCGGACATGCCGCTGCCTCCAGTCTAAGCTACTGACCCTGGTGTTCGCTACTGACCCGTGCCTTTGTCGGCCACATCCTTGGCGAGCGTTTCGGACAACTGCCCGTCTGCTCCAGTCTAATCTACCGAGCCTGTGGTTTCGCTTACTGACCCGTGGGCTTGTCGGCCACATCCTTGGCAGCGTTGTTCGGACACTGCCCGCTGCTCCAGTCTAATCTACTGACCCTGTGTTTCGCTACTGACCCGTGCTTGTCGGCCACATCCTTTGGCACGCGCTGTTCGGACACTGCCCGCTGCTCCAGGTCAGCCTTGTTGCCGCACATCACTATGTCGGGGCTGTCACAGTACGCGTGTGTCTGCAGAGTCAGAGAACAGGTTAGATAGAATACAGGGATGGCAATCAGGATATATAGGTAGATAGATAACCGGACATGTAGAAATATAGTCTACAATTCAGGTAAAACAATACACACCCGGGAGGCGTGTTAGTCGTCCCCAGTTCATACATGATGCATCCATCACAAACACAACAGACGACACACTATAACAACATAACATAAACAATGTTATGCGTCATGCATACTGCTCACATACAATTCCGTTAGCAACCGTTTTCGAACTCTAGATGAATAACATTCACTGGATACGTCTAACTCATCAGGGATACTTGGATTTCTAGGAACATTGGGTCAGCGAACGGAATTGTACATCCAATCCGCACCGAGCCTTTCCAGCGAAACGTTTACCGAGCGAGTGTTTGTTCACTTTAGCGCAAGCACTACAGCCAATCGAGTTAGACGTTACTAGCAATATCGATCAGCTGATAGTAGGGCGTCGAGTCCGGTGGCACGGGTCTGCTGTTTTAGTGATGAAGTCCGAACGGCTGAGAGAGACCCCAGTTTCACCAACACGACCACACACTAACATCACATCAACGCATCACGCAACCATCACACAACCATCACAGCAATCCATCACGACGCAACCATCACACAACGCATCACACAACATCACACAACCATCACACACGACCATACACACGACCATGCAACAGACCATCCGCACACCATTCACCCACCAATACACACGACGACCACAAACGACCAGTCACTCACCATTACAGCCGATCCATCGACGACCATGCAAGCACAACATCCACATACGAACATCAACACAACCATATATCGACATCACACAACCATCACACAACCAGTCAACCAACCTCACACAACGCAGGACAGCACACCTAACTACGACATCACAAGACGACATTAACACAACATCAGCACACATCACACGAATCACACGACATCACACTAGACCATGCAGCACAACCATCACCAACAACGCGATCACACATACCGATCGACACAACATGCATGCACCATCAAGCAACCATGACCCATGACCATCACGACACAAAACCAGCTCGATACAGACCGATCGGAGTACAGACCATCACACAACCATACACGGTCAACCATCATAAACCATACACGACCAATCACATCCGACCATCATACACAATCACACAAATAACGACATCACACAACCATCACACAGTTAACATCAGCAGCCGTCAAGCCCATCACACAACATCACACAACCAATACACACAACCATCACACAACCATACACAACCATCACACAACCGCATCACCAACATACACAGACCATCATACGACAATCGACACGATCATCAATACGCACATCACACGACGCATCATACGACGATCACACGACCATCACACGACATCAACTGCGATGACATCACACGACCACACACGACTACAACAACATCACAACAACCATCAACACAACCATACACACTCAATACACACTACACGACCATACAAACCATCCACAGCAACACATCAACACATCACACAACCATCACACAACCACCACACAACCATCACACAACCATCACACGACCATCACACAACCATCACACAACCATCACACAACCACCACACAACCATCACACGACCATCACACGACATTCACACGACCATCACACGACCATCACACAACCATCACACAACCACAACACAACCATCACACCATCACCCCATTACGCAGCAGCGACGCCTCGTCCCTCCCCCCGCTGACCCCGTCGCTCTGACCTTGAGCTGCTCCAGCCAGCCCTGGATGGAGAGAAACGACTGCTCGCTGCTCAGATCGAACAGCAGCAGGAAGCCCATGGCGTCCCGGAAGAAGGCCGTGGTGAGGCTGCGGAACCTGCGGCGGCGAGTCCCAGCCCGTGTTAGTCCCGCAGGCCGCTCCTCCGGCAGGCACCGGATCGTGTGAGACATCTACGCCAGGCAGTCACTAGTTAGCTAACTACCGGCGCTAGATGTTAGTACTACTGGATCGTGTGAGACATCTACGCCAGGCAGCCACTAGTTGGTACTACCGGCGTTAGAAGTTAGTACTACCGGCGTTAGTAGTTAGTACTACTGGATCGTGTGAGACATCTACGCCAGGCAGACACTAGTTGGTACTACCGGCGTTAGTAGTTAGCACTATTGCACTAGCTAGGCCGGTCACCCGTGCTATCGTGGTTAGACTAGTGAGAGGGAATGCTATATTTTACATTCTAGCGGCACTATGCCGACGGCTGGTTAGTACACGAGCCCTCTAGTTAGTAGCCTTGGTTGGTTAGTACTAGCATTCCGTCAGGCAAGGTGAGTTGTTATCGTTCAGCAGTCAGATGGCAGACTGAAGCAGTCAGCTGGCAGACTGAAGCAGTCAGCTGGCAGACTGAAGCAGTCAGCTGGCAGACTGAAGCAGTCAGCATAGCCAGACATGAAGCAGTCAGCTGGCAGACAGAAGCAGTCACTGGCAGACTGAAGCAAGTACCAGCTGGCAGACCTGAACGCAGTCAGCTGGCAGACTGAAGCAGTCAGCTGGCAGACTGAAGCAGTCAGCTGGCAGACTGAAGCAGTCAGCTGACTGATCCGTAACGCCCACCAGAGCACACACTGGGTCTATTCCCGTGGCGCCTCCGACCGCCTATAACCTCCTCTAAGTTGCTGCAACTGCTCTGTGCTAAAGAATACGACTGGAGCATGTGGGAGTAGCTTGGAGGCGGTTAGAGGCGCCACGGGAACAGGCCCTATGCACTATATACTGTCAGTAGTCTATTCTGGCGGCACACAGCGGTGGTACATGCAGCAGAATGGGTGACGGGTGGGATGGAGCGGACTGGCAGGATTTTGGTGACGATGGGAGCAACAGAAACGTCACACCTGCAACCAATCTCTAGGCGTCACGATTACTGATGTTTGCAAAATAATTACCACTTGTTGGAAAAAGAGAAAATATACGCTACGTTGTTGGTAAAAGAGAAGACTAAGTGTCATACCGTATTGTTATTGCATTAATTATTATATTTTATGTATTACGGTCCACAGCCACGACAATGATTGCAAACCGACCAGACACAGTTTCGACGAAGTAGTTCGCAAGAGTCGCACTCGGCTCGTGCTATTAACGATAACTAGCAGACGGTTTTCCAAGAAAACTACTCCAGAAAAGCAATCCCGGGTACCTTAAATAAAGAAAACGTAGACCAACTGCTTGACCACACAACTTAAAAAGACCTAAATACAGGGTTAACCCGATGTACAACAGCACTGTTGCAAAGTTATTGTCATTTGGATGTGACCTTTGAAACATGACCTTTCAATACCAGCTCAACTCCAGCGCTTAGAACTAAAAACAGCCTACGCTGAGTTAGAGGTATGTCTGCCATACTCAAAATGAACTCACGAACGGACGAAACTATGGTCCACACCTACCATCTACCCTGCCATCTACCCTGTCATCTACCCTGTCATCTACCCTGTCATCTACCCTGTCATCTACCCTGCCATCTACCCTGCCATCTACCCTGCCATCTACCCTGCCATCTACCCTGACAGAAATTTCAGACACCAGTCAGAGACCGGGTCGAGCCAGCCAAGGTGAGGGGCCATTAACAGGCAGGGCAGATGCCTCAGCCGACGCAAAAAAATGAGGCAGACGTTACTATTCAACGCGGCGTTAGCTATTTCGTCAACAACAGACACGCTCAGACTCGGCGATGGATAAGTGCGGGAAACAGGATCCACGGGCCGACACGACACAGCAGAAAGAAGCTCATCGCAAAACAGGAGCGGATGAAATAAAAATGTCGTGGTGATAGCAGCGGCAAATGAGGCACCTAAGTTCTGTTCGATGGTCTACCTATTCAAGCAGAAGCGGTTAGTAGTGCAGTT
The DNA here is from genome assembly GCA_014673585.1 of Semibalanus balanoides. Taxonomy (NCBI): domain Eukaryota; kingdom Metazoa; phylum Arthropoda; class Thecostraca; order Balanomorpha; family Balanidae; genus Semibalanus; species Semibalanus balanoides. The sequence goes on along the minus strand of VOPJ01014393.1, from coordinate 49,496 downwards.
AGCCTGCACGCCCCCCAGACCGATGGTAACCGATCGCAGTGTGCTCTGACATTTCCGGAAACAAGGACGAACATCAGTGTCTATTGATATGTCAGACATGCACCAACAGCACGCCGGCAAACTATGATTGTCCGCTTGCAACTACCAGAGAGAGCGACGTAGGGCTGTTCCCGTCGCATCTCTAACCCTCTCGAAATTCTCCAACTAGTCAAGTCGTATTCTTTAACACAGAGCAGTTGCAGTTGAGGCATCTAGAGGAGGTTAGAGGCGTTTAGAGGCACTAGGGAACAGGCCAAGACAATTTATTAATGCCTCGGTCATGCAGTCTGAGAGCATGACCGATCAGAACAAGCTATCGGGTGAGCAGCGCCCTCTACCGTGCGGCACGGCCTGGCTATGACCCTGCCCGCCTGCGACCTCTGTGTGACCTCTGTGACCCTTCTGACCTCTCCTGGCCGGCGGTGTCCCAGAGCTGCAGGTGGATCCGCTGACTCTTGCCCTGCGGCGTGCCGTCACCATCCTTCGGCCGGTACAACTGGCGACGGAAACGGAACCGAGTCAGAACACACGGCTGGGACGGGGTTAGGTCAGAACACACGGCTGGGGCGGGGTCAGGTCAGAACACAGTTTGTTTGTTTGTTTATTTTATAATCAAGTATAGAAACAAAGTAAACAAAATGAAATAATAGGATCGGTGCAAAAGTCCAAAAGACTTAAATCATGGCACCTCCCTAACCATTAAGTTGAAGTGACACGACCGCTTACTCGGTCGGTTAATCCGTAGCGCCGCACACGCCACCGGGCCGCACGCCGTCGTCGCCGCCTATTCCTTCTATTACATAGTCCTGGAAAGAGCCCGCGAGACACCGACATCGTCGCTGTGAATGTTGGTGTCATAGCGTCAGTATGGTGTAGAATCAGATGTCTGGTTTTGATAGTCGGTGAATCAGGGCATAATAACTGTGATAGTGTCGAAAAAAGAGCTTGGTCCCTCAAATCTTGAAAAGTGGCGGTAGAAAATGGAAATGCTGCAAAGTCTCTGATTTGGTGTCGCATAAACAACTTGGAGAAGAAAGTCCTTGTGTTTTGATAAAGGTGAGCGTTGAAGCTGAGGCTCCCGTTCTGATTTGAGTGTCGTATGTGTTTCCGAGTTTTGAGCGAATGAGAAGTATTTAGAGGGTTTGGTAGTTCGAGCAGATCTGCGATGGCCTTTCTTGAACCTTTTGGGAAAGGTGTGTGTTCGAAGTGTTTTCTGGCAATGTGTTCCATGTGCGGATAGTGTTTGAATGAATGAGCGTTTGGAAGGATGTTGTTACTGTTTGGCGGGAGTGTTAGTGTTCTAGAGTTTCTGAGCGTCCTTGCAATGTCGTGAACTCGTGACTGCTGGGAGCATCTGTACACAGGACCGGTACACAGGACCGGTACAGATGGAAGAGTGTCGGTGTCGAGTCTGCACAGAGGCGGGGTGACAGAAACAACATAAGTGCAGGAGACACAGCTGGACATCAGGGGGGACATAAACTTGTGACCTAGTAACGTCTGAACACATCAGAAAGCATCTGGAGTCTGACCGACGAACAAAAACCATATAGCAGCCACCCCTCAGAGCGGCCGCCTAGCACCGCTGCCACAAATGAGAGTGGCGCTGTGACATGATGAGATGACACCTCGTCGGCGATGAGAGGCGCGCTGTGACATGATGAGATGACACCCGTCGGCGATGAGAGTGGCGCTGTGACCTGATGAGATGAACTCGTCGGCGATGAGAAAGTGGCGCTTCGTGAATGATGAGATGACACCTCAGCTCGTCGGCGAATGAGAGGCGGCTGTGACATGATGAGATGACACCACGTTCGGCCGATGAGAGTGGCGGCTGTGACATGATGGGATGACACCACGTCGGCGAGAGAGGGCGCTATGACATGATGAGATGACACTCATCGGCGATGGAATCGGCGCTGTGACATCGATGAAGATGAACACCATCGTCGGCGATGACGAGTCGCGCTGTGCCATGATGAGATGACCCTACGTCGGCGATGAGAGGGCGCTGGTGACATGAATGAGATGACACCAACGTCGGCGATGAAGAGTGGCGGCTGTGACATGATGAGATGAAACTATCCGGCGATGAGAGTCGCGCTGTGACATGATGAAGCATGACACCTCGTCGCGATGAGAGTCGCGCTGTGGCCAATGATGAGATGAACCTCCCGTCGGCATATGAGAGTGGTCGCTGTGACATATGAGATGACACCTCGTCGGCGATGAGAGTGGGCGCGTGACATGATGAGATGACACTGTCGCGAGAGAGTCCGCGCTGTGACATGACTGAGATGACACCTCGTCGGCGATGAGAGTCGCGGCTGTGACATGATGAGCATGACACCTCGTCGCGATGAGAGTCGCGCTGCTGACCTGATGAGATGACCCTCGCGGCGATGAGAGTGCGGCTGTGACATGATGAGATGACACGAACGTAAGGCGATGAGAGTGGCGCTGTGAATCATTGATGAGATGGCACCAACGTCGGCGATGAGAGCCTGCGCTGTGACAGAATGAGATGACACCTTGTCGGCGATGAGAGTGGCGCTGTGACATATGAGATGACAACTTCGTCGGCGGCGATGAGAGTCGCGCTGTGAACTGATGAAAAATGAACACCACGTCGGCGATGAGAGTGGCGCTGTGACATGATGAGATGGCACCGTCGGCGATGAGAGTCGCGCTGTGACATGATGAGATGACACCACGTCGGCGATGAGAGCCGCGCTGTGACATGATGAGATGACACCACGTCGGCGGGAGGTGTGACATGATGAGATGACACCTCGTCGGCGGGAGGTCACGGAGAGAACGAAGGTAATGAATGGCGCGCCCAGAATAACACCAGGTCTACAGCGGAACCGTGTCTGGGTGGAAAATACGACGAAGGACATCATTTAGGAGGGAGTTTGGAAAATACATGGTACCTTCGCGATGGGTCTTAAACATCACAGGAGCCGTCAAAAATTGTCCGGATGAGTGTGAGCCGTATTATTATTATTATTTTGGAATCTAAAACACAGCTATTACACTTCAGGAGTCAACCTTTCATCCGTTCGCTCCCGTGACGTTAAGTCGTAGGTCTTGGTCGTCTGGCCGTCTTCACTGCAGCATGCTTGTGTTAGTCGCGTATCCCCAAACCAACGACATGAACACTACATACTGAGTGGAAGACGTAGGAGTAAAGGGCTGAAGAAAAAAGGAAAGAGGGGTGTTTGCAAGGCGTGGTGGGCGGGAAATTGTATCACTATCCACGTCAGCACATCACCTTTCCACGTCAGCAGTAGCACCTCTCCACAGCCACGCCGTCTTTGGTCGACAGTCCCTACCCTGGTCCCGTTCAGGGTACAGTCTAGACCATATGTTCTGTCCACTTCATCGACACCACCTCTGTCTCTGTCTCTGTCTGTCGGTGCTGCGCGCAGTTGAGTCCAATGCAATTACTATAGCCCTCGCCCCAGTATTAGGGGCGAGGGCATACATAGCTTTATTAGATACACTGCCTGCAGTACCGACAGACAGCACCGATGGACAATGTTGACAATGCATTAATCGAGACTTCGAGCGCGAGCCGCTTAGACAAGGCCTTTTAACTATATTTCCAAAGCTAGCTTCCGGCAGACGAAAACAAACATCGCCCCAGAGAAATGGAGGATTTATTCCAATAGTGCACTGAAAGGACTGCTACTAGCCGTTTTCACGAAAGATTTATTCGCCGGGCGCATCGACATCGGGTGGTGTCGATGAAGTGGACAGGACATATGATCTAGACTACGTCCCGCTTCCCACATATCCCCTGTTTGTCCGCCGTGTGCTGACTGTTGACCGACCGACTGCTGGCTGCGGTCCGCCGCCATCCCCGGTACCGCGCGCGCTCACGCATATCTGCCGCATGTGTGGGTGAACAACACAGTCCGCATTTCGGCCGCATGCGTCACCGATAGTACGCATGTCTGACTCATGTTCAGCTAAATGGCACCATGCATACCTCCAGTGCACATAAATGTATAAATGATAATCTTACAACACATAAAAACCCGCGTCCCCAGTCCAAAGGAGAAACAATACAAAACGAAACTTCTGTCTGATTTGAATTTCTGAGAACATGTGAGACCAAGGCCAAAACATAACGGATTAGCTCGCTCCCACGTCACCACCTCCTCACTGGATTCCAGCTTTAATAACATACATTCCAGCATGCCACCAGCGCATAGAAACCAATGTCGATCCCACTAACGCACAAAATACTGGCGTTCTGAACTCAAACAATGAAACAATGCAAAATGAAACCTCTATTCGAACCGAACTGTTGTAAATGGCGAGACAGACATTAAATCCTTTAAACATCATAGCTGGGCGCATACCAAGAAACCAGCCATCCTTCGCCAGGTATTGGACCATTTGAGTCACGGCGGCCGCCGTGGTAAATGAGCTCCTGCCATGGCGCTTCCACCCTCCGCGGGTGCGCCGCTTGGTAGCATTGACGCGCCGTCAATAAAGGCGAAATCTGACGCCTATCACCATCCCACAAGCAGGGTTCTATTAAGGGTAACTTCTTGGCCAAATATTTGACTCATGCTTGTCAAACAACCCCAAACATGAATGAAAAGGCCTCCAGCCCCATAGCTATGCATCATCTGCCAGATGAACTGCTCCAGAAATGCTTGATTTCGCGACCCGAACACCAACCATCCTCCCACAGGCCACCATGCCAAAGTCGCCATCCGCAGAAGCGGTGCTGCCATGACCTAAGCGTTGTCTGGCCAATTGACAGCGTTGTCTGGCCAATTGAATTGAACCAGGGGCCCCGGGGTTGTTTTTTTCTTTGGGGGGGGGGCCAATTAAAGCGTTTGTCTGTCAATTGGACAGCGTTGTCTGGCCATACTTGACAGCGTTGTCTGGCCAATTGACAGTCGTTGTTCTGAGCCAATTTGAACAGAGTTGTCTGGCCAATTGACAGCGTTGTCTGGCCAATTGCAGCTTTGTCTGGCCAACTTGACAGCGTAGTCTGGCCAATTGACCAGCGTTGTTGCCAGATTGACAGCGTTGTCTGGCCAATTGACAGCAGTTGTCTGGCCAATTGACAGCGTTGTCTGGACAATTGACAGCGTTGTCTGGCCAGATGACAGCGTTGTCTGTCAATTGACAGCGTTGTCTGGCCAATTGACAGCGTTGTCTGGCCAATTGACAGCGTTGTCTGGCCAATTGACAGGGCTATTTGTTCCCGTCCGTCGCCGTCGCGGTGGCGCCGCGCATCGTGTTGTTACACAGTCCACAGTCGATGTTGATACCGCCGGACCCGACGCGACATTCCACACTTCGGTGAGCCGCACCATGGATGCATGCGACGTCAAATACGAGTGGCGTACTCACCGCACCGGGCCGAGTCACTGTATTGGGATGTGTCAGTGAAGCACACACCTCCCATTGGCACGGCACTTCCTTACCGGTCGTAGTCCTCCTCCTGGCCGCTCTCGTCGCAACCACTTACGTCACTACGTACGTCTGCACCCGCACCGTACGGTGTAGTTGCGACATTGTATCACTGTCCGCGTCAGCGTTATCAACTCCCTGCAGCCACGTTGTCTGTTATCGACTGTTCCGCTCCGCTCGCCTGGTCCCGCTCAGAGAACGTCCCACTTCCCACAGCTCCCCTGTTTGTCCGCCGTGTGCTGTCCGCGTGCTGGCGGCGGCCCGCCACCATTCCCGGTACCGCGTGAGCTCTCTCATCTTGGCGCTCCTAACCGCTGATACGGAACCATATCACTGAAAAACGGACTTCTAAAGCAATTCAAAGCAACCACAAGGTTATAAACGCACTAGGAAAATGAGCATTACATTCAAAATAATACCATTTTAGAGCAGCATAACAATGGCTGAGAGAACTGAGTGGTTGATCTCCCCCGGATGGCTGACAAGCGAGCCTTTCTGCCGTCTCTATAGTCTATACACGACTCACCAGCCGTTTCTCCCTGAAGTCGATGCCGACAGTCGAGATGAAGCGCTGGTGGAACACGCCGGTCCGTGTAACTGGCCACAGGAACGACGTCTTGCCCACTCCCGAGTCGCCCCAGGCCAGGAACTTGATCAGGTAGTCGTACTCGATACTGGTACCCACCGGCGCGTCCACCATGGCCAGGTCTGGTGGGGAAGGGGAGGGGACAGGGGGGGGGTGTCAGAGGCACAGCAAGACGCGGGGGCTGGGCGAGGAGGGGCATTTCAGAGGTACACAGCAGGCCAACAGGAGGACGCAGAAGGCTATGCTCAGGAGTCAGGTGAACAGGGAGCGGGCGGGCCAGCTGTCAATGATGGTGATGGTGATGGTGATGGTGATGGTGATGGTGATGGTGATGGTGATGGTGATGGTGATGGTGATGGTGATGGTGATGGTTGATGGTTGATGTGGTGTTGTGTGATGTGGGTTGACAAACGCGGTGAGTGGTGATATGATGATAGGTTTGGTACCAGACACGCCGTAAAACGGAAAAGATTATTCTATGTCAAGAGTACGCATTTTTGACACATGTTACGGACATTCCAATGCACATTAATCCAGTTGAGAATATAAATTTAGTCCATTGCTAAAGCACAAATTACGGCTCACAATTTACTCGACCATGTATGGACAGTGGACACCACAATGCTACAAAACGGGTTACCATCACATTTCAAAGAGGGCATTCAGGTTGTCATGAAGTTCGCTGTGGTTCCTTGCTAAATGCATGGCACTGAACATTTTATGCTTTCGGTCGATTTGTTTAAGTCGTAATGTCTCTGTTCAACGACACACATGCCGCTTCACACATCAAACCTTCACATAAATGTTCTGGGGCTGTACAGCACTAAACCTGCTAGCTCAAGTTGCTGAACTTGCTAAATCTCACTTAATTTGGGCCGACAGGAGAAAAACGCCGCGCGGTACAGATAAGTTTGACACCAACGTTCCCTATAATATGAAGAGCAATGAGGCCGATACAAATACGATTACACAAACTGTGTGTGTGATTTTTTTGGGGGGAAGGCGCTTAAGCACATTGAGGCAATCAAGCGCGCGATTATACATACTGTGTATGTACGATTCACATCTGTGACGAAACAATTCCGTTTAACTGACATGGGTTACAAGGACTAAAAACACGCTCAGCAGCGCAATGACATCACCACTTTCCAGTCATCCGCAAATCCTATCACGAACTACATCAAGGCGTGAGCCGCCGACTCGAAGCACTGCAATGGCGAAGTGGTCGTTCATGCATTCCTCAAGGCACCACCACTTCGGACCAAGTTACTCGAGGCCTGCGAGGCCTGCGAGCCTCTCACGACCTAATCGCTAAGTGGCTCACTGCCCTGTCCAACTCCCAATGCATGCTGTTCGTGCATATTGCATAATGCAGCCCAGTCATAACCGGGGCCGAGCGGCGCCTGGGGAGATGCTATCCGGGGAGGTATCGTTCCCCGGGCGGCAGGGTTGCATTAAATTATACAGCAGTGCGCCGTGTCGCCCACGCCAGCTGTCAATCTCATCCGAGGCCGGCGCGGGCCTATCAGGCTGACAGAGGGCTGCAGACACGCCACGCCGCCCGCCTGCTAACATACGAACCGGCAGTCGGAGGACTTACGGAACACGCTCAGGAGATGAGCAGTCTGAGACTACGAAACACGCACAGGAGGCTGTAGGAGTTGAGACTAGGAACACGCACAGGAGGCTGAAGGAGTCTGAGAACTACGGAACACCGCACCAGGGACTGCGGAGTCTGAGACTACGGAAAACGCACAGGAGACTGACAGTTCTGAGAACTACGAAACACGCACAGGAGACTGAGGAGTCTCCAGGACTACGGAACACTACAGGAGGACTGAGCAGTCTGAACTACGAAACACGCACAGGAGATGAGGAGTCTGAGACTACGGAACACGACAGGGGGACTGAGCAGTCTTGAGGACTACGGAAACACGCACAGGGAGATGAGGAGTTCTCAGACTACGGAACACACACAGGAGACTGAGCAGTCTGAGACTACGGAACACGCACAGGAGACGAGGAGTCTGAAGACTACGGAACCGCACGGAAGACTGAGTCTGAGACTACGAAAAACGCACAGGGACTGAGGAGTTTTTCCTTGGAGACTACGGAACAACGCACGGAAGACTGAGTCTGAGACTACGGAACATCGCACAGGAGACTGAGGAGTTCTGGACTACGGAACACGCACGGAAGATGAGGTCTTGAGATACGGAACACGCAACAGGAGACTGAGGATCTGAGGACTACGGAACACGCACGAAGACTGCAGGAGTCTGAGACTACGGAACACGCACGGAAAACTGAGTCTGAGACTAGCGGAAACACGCACAGGAGTACTGAGGAGTCTGAGGACTACGGAACAGCACAGGAGACTGAGCAGTCTGAGCTACGGAACACGCACAGGAGGCCTGAGGAGTTCTGAGATACGGAACACGCCACAGGGACTGAGGAGCCTGAGACTACGGAACACGCACAGGAGGCTGAGGAGTCTGAGACTACGGAACACGCACAGAGAGACTGAAGTCTGAGGACTAGGAACACGCACAGTGGCTGAGGATGTCTGAGACTACGGAACACGGACAGGAGGCTGCGGGAGTCTGAGACTACCGGAACACGCACGGAAGACTGAGTCTTGAGACTACGAACCACGCGACAGGAGACTGAAGGAGTCTGAGACTACGGAACACGCACAGGAGACTGAGGAGTCTGAGACTACGGAACACGCACAGGAGACTGAGTAGTCTGAGACTACGGAACACGCACAGGAGACTGAGCAGTCTGAGACTACGGAACACGCACAGGAGACTGCTGAGTCTTGAGACTACGGAAAAAACGCAAAGGAGACTGAGCAGTCTGAGACTACGAAACACGCACAGGAGACTGAGGAGGTCTGAGGGATACGGAACACGTACAGGAGACTGAGCAGTCTGCAGACTACGAAAAACACGCACAGGGAGACTGAGGGTCTAGACTACGGAACACGCACAGGGGACTGAGCAGTCTGAGACTACGGAACACGCACAGGAGGACTGAGGAGTATCAGGACTACGGAACACCACACAGGAGACTGAGCAGGTCTGAGACTACGGAACACGCACAGGAGACTGAGAGTCTGAGACTACGGAACACGCACGGAAGACTGAGGGAGTCTGAGACTACGGAACACGCACGGAAGACTGAGTCTGAGACTACGGAACACGCACAGGAGACTTGAGGAGTCTGAGACTACGGAACACGCACAGGGGACTGAGAGTCTGATATACGGAACACGCACGGTAAGACTGAGTATGAGACTACGGAACACCACCAGGAGACTGAGCGAGTCTGAGGGGACTACGGAAACACGCAGCAGGAGACTGAGCAGTCTGAGACTAACGGAACACGCACGGAAGACTGAGCCATCTAGAGGACTACGGAACACGCAACGGAAGGGACTGCGGTCTGAGGACTACGGAACACGCACAGGAGACTGAGGAGTCGAGACTACGGAACACGCACGGAAGACTTGAGGCAGTCTTGAGACTACGGAACACCACAGGGAGACTGAGGAGTCTGGAGACTACGGAACACGCACAGGAGACTGCGGGTCTGGAGACTACGGAACACGCACAGAAACGACTGAGGAGTCTGAGACTACGGAACACGCCACCAGGAGACTGAGTAGTCTGAGACTACGGAACACGCACAGGAGACTGATGAGTCTGAGACTTACGGAACACGACGGAAGACTGAGTTGAGACTACGAAACGCACAGGAGACTGAGGAGCGAGACTACGGAACACGCACGGAATAGATCTTGCAATATATATAGACTCGGTGTATTTCACACTCAAGATCCATGAGTTCATATGAGATCAGTGCAAATAATGTGGAAAGCAACTCTGCGTAACAAGACTGTACTGTTGATGATTTTCGGTCCGTGAGATTTATCTAGTGAGACACCAGTTCGTTTGTCAGTGTGAGTAATTACTGCATGTCATGTAGTCAGTCATACGGAACACAATCTAGAAGATTGGCGTGTCGATTCTCATGAAAGTCTCCACGAGTGAAACAACAGCAGCTCGCGTACTAGAATAAACTGAAAGATAGGGATCGTATCTATCGAACACAGACACAGCGACGAAAACACGTGGGAGTCTGGAGACTACGGACAACGAACCAGCATTCGAGTCTCGACGCGGGCTCCTGAGACCTTACCGCGAGAGAACACGCTCGTAGAGCATAACTGACATGATTCATGAGCGCAACTACGGAACAACGGCCACAGGCGAAGACCAGAGGCTGACGGTGCTTCAGAGAGACCTTATCGAGACAGCACAGCACAGGGGAGACGCTCACGCGCAAGTCATAGAAGCTACGACTACGCACTAGCCACACCTCAAACGGCTGAAGCTCGTCTATAGCAATGAGCAGGAGACACCGCAACAGACCACAGATTGGATGGCTGAGGAGTCTGAGACACGGAAACACGCAAGGAGACTGAGGAGTCTGAGGACTACGGAACACGCACAGGCAGGCTGAGGAGTCTGAGACTACGGAACACGCACAGGAGGACTGAGTCTGAGACTACGGAACACGCACAGGAGGCTGAGGGTCTTGAGAACGGAACACGCACAGGAGCTGAAGGAGTCTGAGACTACGGAACACGCACGGAAGACTGAGTCTAAAGGATACGGAACACGCACAGGAGACTGAGGAGTCTGAGACTTTACGGAACACGCACGGAAGACTGAGTCTTGAGACTACGGGAACACGCACAGGAGACTGAGCAGTCGAGGACTACGAACACGCACGGAAGACTGAGTCTGAGGACCACGAACACCACAGGGAGACTGAGGAGTCTGAGACTACGAACACGCCACAGGAGACTGAGAGAGTCTGGAGACTGCGGAACACGCACAGGAGACTGAGGAGCCTGAGATATCGGAACCACGCACGGAAGACTGAGTCTGAGACTTACGGAACACCACAGGAGACTGACGGAGTCTGAGACTACGGAAACACGCACAGGAGACTGAGGAGTCTGAGACTACGGAACACGCACAGGAGACTGCGGAACACGCAAGGAGACTGAGCAGTCTGAGACTACGGAACACGCACAGCGAGGCTGAGGAGTCTGAGACTACTGGAAACACGCACAGGAGACTGCGGAGTCTGAGACTACGGAACACGCACAGGAGACTGAGGAGTCTGAGACTACGGAACACGCGCAGGAGGCTGAGGAGTCTGAGACTACGGAAAACGCACAGGAGACTGAGCAGTCTGAGACTACGAAACACGCACAGGAGACTGAGCAGTCTGAGACTACGGAACACACACAGGAGACTGAGCAGTCTGAGACTACGGAACACGCACAGGAGACTGCGGAGTCTGAGACTACGAAACACGCACGCGAAGACTGAGCAGTTCAGGACTACGGAACACGCACGGAAGACTGAGTCTGAGACTACGGAACACGCACAGGAGACTGAGAGTCTGAGCTACGGAAACACGCACGGAAGACTGAGCAGCGGTCTGAGACCTACGGAACACACAGGAGGACTGAGGAGTCTGAGACTACGGAACACGCACCAGGAGACTGCGGAGTCTGAGACTTAGGAACACGCACAGACGACTGAGGAGTCTTGAGATACGGAAACACGCACAGGAGACTGAGGAGTCTGAGACTACGGAACACGCACGGAAGACTGAGGAGTCTGAGACTACGGAACACGCACAGGAGACTGAGTCTGAGACTACGGAACACGCACAGGACCGGTGGAAGTGAGCCGACTGCTTAACTGCACCGGATTGGCGCCGGGTAGAGCGAGAGAGCTGTTCAGGTGATGGATTGCCGCTACCGGCACAAAAATGATGGAGGAATATGCGAAGACACACGCGTGTTGCCTAGTTCGAAGCGCACATTACAACGCTTTTCCCAAGCTGCGTCGGGCTGCTGCAGGTAGATGGGACGATAACTCTCACACGGGTGACGGGGGTCGGACGCTTAAGTCACGGATATGTTCAAGTGTCCCGGAGCTTGTTAATACGAGCGGCCCCAGCCGCCCCACACATATGGTGAGGCCGACGTTATCGGTCCGAGCGAAACATTCCACACAGCTGATAACGCGTAAATCCCCTCAGGGATGGACGGATAATGGAAATTGAATACCTGCGAGATTGAATCTACCCAACCATAAGTATTAATGTTTTCATTCAAAACAGTATGCAGCATAATCGTCATGAACGTTGCGAGAAGACATGTTCCCGGATCCGGGATCCAGCTGAGATCCGGATCTGTGTCCTGTGTCCTGGGATCCACATGGGAGAACGATTCAGGTACACAATAAGCCGTGGAATCCACGAAGATCCAAGATCCCGATATATTTTAGGCCGAGGGATACAATGGGATCCCAGATCTAACTTCGGGATCCAGGCACGCTAGTAGCTACCTACTTCTTGCTAATTAAACGATATGGAGAATCCATTACATTACCTATGTTCGCTAAATGCTAATCTACAAGGTAATTGCAAGTACTAATATCTAAATTTACGCAAAATAGACACATTTTTGTCAGTCCCTTCATTTTGTAATTCAAGATCTAAGACTCGTTTAAATTAGAGATCCACTGAGATCGCAGATCCTGAAGCATTTTACGCCGAGGGATCCAGGAGGATCCCAGACCTTCAAGCATTTTACGATGAGGGATCCATTAGAATTCAATACCTTTATGCATTTTATGCCGAGGGATCCAGTGGGATCCCAGATCCAACTTCAGGATCCAGGCACAAGTCTGATTGCGAGTGAACGCAATTTCTTAGATACTTACAGGGGCGTCGCCACTGGGGGGGGGGGGGGGGGCTGGAGCCGCTTCCAGTGGATCGCTCCGCCCAACCCCACTCCCTAAACCCAGGACTAAGCAGGATTTTTGCATGTGATTAAAAGAGAGTGGGGACAACCTGAAAACCAACCTGGCCGGTCCCGCACTCCAAATTTGGTGGCGACGCTCCTGCATACTTATAATGGATGATAAACATATAATTAATATTAGCCTGGGCGTCGAAAGCGAGGGGACGATGGGCACGCATCCCCCAACCACAGCAAACAGGGCCGCGTCCCCCTAAAATTTTCGGATTTTAACATTACGCCTATGGATGTTGCATGGAATGAATCTTTTTAGAATAACTACGACCCCTCAACTCTGGATTGGTGGCGACGCCACTGCATATTACTATTAGTGATGTTTTCTTTTGATCCTCGCTCGCACTGAAATGACAGCTACGGCGGCGGATTGATGTTGTATCATCGAAAGGGAAATAATCAAGGTTGAAACCGACAAATGGATGACATTGCAACAGCGACATCCACGGCTTATCTACCTTAAGGTCGATTAATGACCAATATCAAGGCCGTATAAGACCCATATGATAGACCTCCCGGCTACACGATAGCGCCAAGATTGCTACAACACTCCCGAACGCCGATTCACCATGATGATGATGATGATTTGGGTTTAAGGGCGCCTCAACTATAAAGTTATGTGGCGCTCATGCCGATTCACAATACATACTCACTCACACAAATAGCTACACCATGTACCCTCCATCCATAGACCATACCAAACATTCGCAGCTGACAAACTGACAAGTACCTAACTCAGAAGTCATCAGAAGCGATCCCGCTTCTCCGGAGACATCTCCCGTGTCTCCCCAGTGTCCCAAAATTGATTTGTTTGCTAGGGTGGAGTGGAAAATTCGAGCCAAAAAGACTATGACAGTGAATAATTATGTAGAAAATAGCACAAAATTGATTTGTCTTGAATATAAAAAGCGCAATATTTGCTGAAATCATGTATTTTTAGTCAGTAGTTATGTCAAAATCAACATCACAATAATTTGGGAGAGGCTGTTAAAATTGGGTGTGTGAGCAGATTTTTTCTACATTCGGGTGTCATTTTCCACCCAAAATGACAAATTTTGGGATACAGTGTTTCCCATCTCCACCTCCGCGTCCCTCCGCGTCGGCAGACCGGGCTCACCTTTCAGCACGTCAATACGCCGATGGTTCGGACTCCCCATTAGTAAGACCCATAGGCTACCGCCGCTACCTCTGCCACCACAGCAGCTGCACCACAACACACAAAACACACACAAACACGCACACGGATCGTATCAGCACTGACCCCAGCGCGCGTCCGCCTCCGACGATCGCGTCAGACGTCTGTCTGATCCATGGCCAGATAGCGCGGGCGGTGGGCGGTGGGCGGTGGGCGGTGGGCGGTGGGCGGTGGGCGGCGGCGCGGCGGGCGGGCGGAGGTCCGGCAGCGGCGGCGGCGGCGGCGGCGGCGGCGGTCCGGCGGGCTGTGGAGAAGCACCTGTCTCTCCGCCCTGCCCCGGCCGCTCGGCACAAGTGGCCGCCAGTCGGCCGGTCGGAGCCGAGCTGAGCCGCCGCCGCAGGGGCACCGTCGGTGGGAGACAGCCCGGCAGCTCAGCTGAGCAGAGCTGAGTCGGAGGGACAGGACAGACACGCAGCTGAGAGAGCTGGATCAGGGAGAGAGCAGTAGAGGCGGAGTGGAGAGAGCGGTAGAGGCGGAGTGGAGAGAGCGGTAGAGGCGGAGTGGATAGAGCGGTAGAGGCGGAGTGGATAGAGCGGTAGGGGCGGAGTGGAGAGAGCGGTAGAGGCGGAGTGGAGAGAGCGGTAGAGGCGGAGTGGAGAGAGCGGTAGAGGCGGAGTGGAGAGGGCGGTACAGAGGAGCGGAGAGCAGTAAACAGAAACAGGTGGAGTGGGTCTCCCATCGACCATGGGGACTAAGCTACAGCGGAGCATGGGTGCGATGAGGCCTGTGTTCCGCTCTGTGGCTGAGCTTGTCATGAAGCAGAACAAGGCCAAGAAACAAGCCAGCCTCGGCTTCCCGAAAACGTTTCAGATTTCCTCCACGGGCCAGGCGCCTGCAAAGCCAGGCGAAACCAGCCGGCAGAAAAGTCGCCTTCCGCACAATAATATCAGAAAACCGAACAGAGCAAGTCACCAGGAAAGATCACAAGAGCGTCAATCTAATCAAGAGACCCCAAATGGGAAATCGTCATTCGAAGGACCACCACAAATGTCTGAGCATCGATTTCTACGGGTTCCCGGTAAACCGGGGAAGGACGACAGACGTGGAGGATCCCAAGAGCGCCAGTCGCAGTCGCGCGACAAACAGCAAAACAAGACAAACCATCAGACAGATTCCAAGACATGCCAGCCACGAAGTGTCCCCGGGAAACTTCCAAGGGGTCGCAAGCGGGAGGAATCCCAAGAACGCACGAGACTGCAAGTTCCAGATAAACCAGTGGGAGCCAGGCGACAGGAAGGTACAAAGAGTAGTCCACGACTTACACCAGAAAGAACAGCAAACGTGCTCACAGCAAAAGACTATCAGGATCGCCAGGAATCTCAAACTCTCAGTAAACCAGGTAAGGATGTCCGACGAGGAGCTTCTCGGGAACGGTACCCACAACAAGTCCCTGATAAAATAACGAATGAAGACCAAGCGCGCGAATCTCCCGAACAAGAAACACGGCCAGTTAACCAGGCAAAGGCGTCGGAGAAACGTCAGGAAAAAGCGAAAGATCGTCTGACAACACCGACACAGAATAAGACAACTAAAGCTGTGCAGCCGTCGACAGGGAAAAGAAAAACACAACTTCTGAAACGTCATACTTATCAGATTTTAACTCAACAAATCGAGTTCTCCCCGCAAGAGAAGTCTCAGGAAGCAAAGCAATCGGACCCTGAAACTCAACCGCAAACGATAAAGCACCGGGAGTTCGGTGGGCGTCGGTCAGGTGAAGACAATAGAAAGCCGGCAAAGGCAGTCTCACGGAAGATAGAGAAAGGTCCTGCAAAGCTAACAAAAGCCGAATCAAATAAACAAAGTACGCAATATAAAACCGAGGAGAGATCGCAGCAGAAACCAAATCAAGAAAGTCTTCAAAAACTGTCAGAGTCGCCAAAAATAGCTGATGTCAACAGACAACCAAAAGTTGATGAAAAGACAAAAGAGCGCAACAAAGCCAATGTAAAAGACCAAGCGAAGAAGATCCCCCGCCGCAAATGGGCGTCTCTTGCACAGCTTGTAGCACAAACAGGTGAACCGGCGACAATCCAGAGTACTGAGACTGAGAGAGCACCTAACCAAGAACAAGAGTCTCCATTACATGGAAGCGAAAGAAAGAATCTAGAGGAAGAAACACCAAAAGACGGTAACAAAAACACACTCCAGGTCCCAGTCAAAACTAAAACCCGTCAAAGCAATGGTAGGCTCACCAAGATTGGCATCGCCAAGAGGGTACCAATTTCGTACCGACGCAAAGACAAAAATGGCGTGCATGGGCCTTCCCGGCAAGAGGAGACTAAGACAATGGATAGATCCCAGCTGAGTGGCGAATTAAAACAGATACAAACTGATGAACCCCGACAGGACAAAAACACGACAACACCTGTCGGTCAAACCAAGCCATAAACCAAAAACCAAGAAAGACAAAACGAAGTACCAACACAAGAGGAAGAACAAGACCAATTCATCACAGACGACGAAGAGGACATAACCCATCCTCTGAATAGAACAATGACACTTCTGAAGGGGTACTCTGAGATGATATCTGCCGATGCAAACGGCGAGAACGTCTATAGAGGAGCCAACAAACCAATATCGGATAAGAAACTCGACCAAAAACAGTCCGAACAGCAGTCCAACCGGCAGTCCAACCAGCAGACTAACGGCCAGAAGCCCGAAAATTGCTCTGAAGATGAGCCTGAACAACAAAGTCAGCACACAAGAAGGGAAAACGACCCAGACACCGATGCGGAGACAGAACAGAAGATCGACCGGAGCGTGACTCAGAAGACCAGCCAGCCCAACAGCCGAGAGACTGACACAGAGGCCTCTACCATCATACCTCCTACCTCAGGTGGTGAGCCAGCCTCTCCCCTACCAGGCCAGCCATCTGACCTGCTGACCAACCCACCATCTAACCCCCCGGCTCAGCCGGCCCGGCCCAGCACGGCGACAGCGCGACGGCAGCAGCTGCAGCGACGGCAGCGGCTGCTGGCCAAGCTGGAGCAGGAGGCACGCCGCAGGGTGAGCGGTCAGCCACCGCCGGTCTCCTCCGTCCGCCGCCTGGCCGTGCTGGCCACGCCGTCCCCGACGCCGAGTCGCCTGACCGTGCTGGCCACGCCGTCACCGACGCCGAGCAAAGCGGCGGCGGCCGGCAGCAGGTCGCCTCGACGGAAGAGCAAACACAGCGAGTTAGGCTCGATAGTGAGACGGCAGGACTGCGACCGATCTGAGCTGAGAGGTGGGGAGACGGGGAGAGACGGGGAGAGATAGGGAGAGATGGGGAGAGATGGGGAGAGATGGGGAGAGATAGGGAGAGATGGGGAGATATAGGGAGAGATAGAGAGCGGGACGTTCTCCCTCCCCCGATCCCCGTGGCGGAGCCCCCGAGGCTCTAACTTAACACTCAAGAACGACTATCTTACGCTTATGTAGCAGCACATTCAGGTAGCTCATTCGGAGACCTGTTGTAATTTCTATTCACGCGCCCTCGTAAATTAGCAATAGAGGCGACTGATCGATCCATTACTGGCCGTTAACTGCTTGTTCACTCACATATCAATAACAATATGCTGTGGGAATGCAACTTATGGTTCATTCGTAGTGATCACTGATCAATATCATACCAGTAAGACGCCTTAAACGGTGAAGGACGAGCGAGTCCGAATAAATCCGCGTCAATTTCTCACCCTCGTTTCCAACGAGGTTTCGGTCTTGTGCAAAAGCATGCGATTTTGAATTATTTTTCGCTATGTGTTGTTTGAGCGTCGCAACATAGATCTGAAACTAAATAGATTTTGGAAGTGCGTTATGTTTTAATTTGCATGTATAAGCTTTCATGTTTTGTAGCAAAAATTCATTTTGTGGGTATTTAGATGAGATTGATTGCGGCTTTACAGCTGCATCATTTTTCATCGTCTAGCACCTCTTTGGTTTTGAAGCTACGGCGGTGTAATGAAGGAAATGTTATAAATCGTCCAATAAAAAATATTACAAGACAGATTTTAAGCAGCGAAAATAGCTGCATTGAAACCTCATTTTTGCATGCATTTTAGAGACGGTACATTGGTCTACAGATTGGTGTTTGTTTCATCGCTTCCACGTCCCCTCGCATAGTGCTGGAAGCAAACTGATTTAGGAATTGTGGAGAGGACGTCATAAAGACTATGATTTGCGCATTCATATAGCTATGTAACTTGTGCACGTTCATCGCGCCGCTGTATTCGACGACATAGTGCAGTTACGCCACGGGCGGATTTCTTTCTCTACACGCTTGGCGACTGTCCTTTGAGCCTGCCTTGCGACTTTTGGTTGCCTGAGATATAGGTGGTAATTGGCAACGATGTTTTGCATGTAATTTTTCGTGGACGGAACAGGGGTGCACGTGCGCACGGTGCAGGGTGGTGACCCAGAGGTTATGGGACCTGTGCTAACGGATTGCCAGTGGTGTGGTCTCCAGCGCTCATATCAAATTTTAGCTTTATAGGTCCAGCCGTTTCTCAGCTACAAGCAAGATAATACTTTTGACACCACCTGACGCGGCACGTGTCACGACGCCATGCATGACCGGGCATAAGCATGAGAAAACATGTAAATGTAATTCATAATGTCGCGATTTGAATGGGCTATCAGATGCGAAAATTCCGCATTTGTCAATCGGTATGCGGGATTCAAAAAGATATAAGCTTCTGATCCAGCGTCGCGGTCTGGCCGGGCCGCGGGTCCGGTCGGCCGCTTAAATATGCTGACGTAAAATCCGGTATTCAATGAGGACTCGCTCCGCGCTTCGCGCTCGCTCGTAATTAATGTAAAGCCGGTCGCACGCTAGGCCATTCGGCCGCGATATCACCGCGATTTTTTCGAGGACACATCCCAGGGATTGGACCACTCCTCAAAATTCTGTCATCTGGGTGTCGTACCGCAACTTCCAACTAAGTTAATTGCATTAGGAAACACGACTTGTTTGGCGGTGTTAGTGTTTTGGCCGTGTCGCTGGCGGAGTTGCGGCGATATCGCAGCCGAATTGCGCAGTGTGCGGCCGGCTTAAGTTCAAATGGCGAGACAGCTCACCCTAGAAGTCCTGCCAAGTTCCATCCATACAATGCGCGGACCAGTGCAAATGTACGTCTAGTATTCATTCAAAACGGACAGATAAATGCTGAATATACTAAATATGTCGCACTAGCTGAAACAATACTCAAACGTCGGACACAGCAGCGGACAGTCTTCTAGCGAACATAACTCACACCTCAGGCAATCCCGTTTTTATACTTCGAACCCGAGGCACAGTGTTTTTGTGACACAAGCGCTTCTGCAACCATTGCAATCAAACTTCAAAGGAAATCCACATTGTCACTGGTGTCATGGTTCAGCGTGTTTCTGTGTATTCCGGGCTGATTTTGGTCAGCGCAGCTCCGTGTCTCGGCCCCCGTTGCCCATGTCGGGCACGGTGTCTGCCAGTCGACGGCCGCGCGTCTCTGGCAGCAGGGCCAGCACCGCCAGTCCGGCCGAGGCTGCCGCGCCGCCCAGCACCACGCCCGGCGCCGACCAGTGCAGCGGCAGCAGCAGCAGCACGATGTACGGCGCCGCCATCGAGCCGACCCGCGCGCACACCGAGCAGCTACCGAGGCCGGTGGTACGCACGGCGGTCGGGAACAGCTCGGCCGAGTACAGGTACAGCACAGAGAACGCGGCCGACGCGGTCAGTCGCGCGATCTGCAGCAGCGCCATGCGGGCCCACTGCGCCGCCTCCGGCACGGCCGCGATGGCCGGCAGCGCGGCGGCGCCGGCCAGGAAGAGGGCGGCGGTGGTCGGGCGGCGGCCGAGTCGCTCGATCACGGGTACCGTCAGAAGGTACGCGACCACCTCCAGCGCGCCCGACACGGCCATGCTCACATACCGGCTACCGCTGACGTCCGCCATGTGGAACGTGATGCCGTAGTAGAGCATGCTGACCACCAGCCAGGCCCAGCAGCTGCCCAGGGTGACGCCGCGCAGTGACGGGGCGGTGAGGAGCAGCAGGGGGCCGCGCCGGTACCACCGCCGGCCGCTCGTATCTGGGGATGTGCCTCCGGCGGTGGCAGGGAGCTCCGGGTCGGCCAGCTGCTGCGCCAGCCGCCGCAGCTCCTCGTCCGGCACCGTCCGGCCGCGGGCGGCGCGAGCGATCCTCTGCAGGATGGGCACGGCCTCGTCGACGCGGCGGCGCGCGAGCAGCCAGCGCGGCGACTCGTCCAGCAGCCAGGGGTAGGCGAGCAGCATCAGGGCAGGAGAGGTGATGACCAGCTGCAGGCGCCACCAGACGCGGCAGTGGAACGCGATGGCCGCCAGAGTGATATGGCCCACGCAGAACGGCACCTGGTACACCATGCCGACCAGGCCGCGCCGGGACACCGGGAACGCCTCGACGAACAGCACGAAGCTGACGGTGAAGAGCGAGCTGACGGCGACCGCGGTCAGACAGCGCAGCGCGATCCAGGCCGGGTAGGAGCCGGCCAGCGCGGCCGAGCCGCCGGCCGCCAGCAACAGCAGTCCCGCGGCCAGCAGCACCGGCTTACGGCCGTATCCGGTCACTCAGCAGTCCCGCTGGTCCCCGCACCAGCCAGCACGCCCAAACATAAACACGGCCTGGTCGGTGGCTTTCAGTGCGCGCCGAGAACACACCAGGTTCCACTCGGTCACAATCGTGGACGTGTACTCGGCGCGGTCGTAGTGCCCACTGTTCGCACTGCCGCGTCACATTCGACCTTCACGGCGCCGCTATCGGTGTAGACCAGCTCCGAAAACCGACACCGGTCGTATTCAGCGCCGTCAGCCGAGTCGGCGGCCAGCGCCAGTAACTCGTACTTTGATGAGTCGCCGACAGATGTCGGTGTCGGCAGCACGCACTGATACTCCGGCGTGACTCCGAAGTAGATGTTGACCATCACATGCCAGGCCGACATCACAGAAATCACAGAAATCCAGCAGAACAGTCTGACGTGCCACCAGCCGAAGCCGCCCGCTGCAGCCAGCAGGTCCTCGAACGTGAGCGCCTTGTCCCGCTCGGCCTCCATTGCTCCCGGACTTTGGGCACTGTCTGCGAGTTCCGTGCACCTCGCACGGCCACTGCCGACCGACTGACGTCTGACGTACAGCGGCAGACGACAGAACGTGCCTGCCGCCTGGAGAGTGTCACGTCCCCGCCGGCGCACCCGGACGTGTCACTGCGAACCGTTTGATAAGCATATCGTGTTATAAGGCTCACTGGCTTCACGGAGAAGAAATGAACCAGCAACTATAGTAAGTCACATCAGCATTGTTTGTTTATTGGAGTTAAAGGGCGCATTGACTCCTCAGGTAAATATGCGCCCACAAAACACATGAGCGTCTGGAAACTGAGCAGGTCCCGCCGCCCGCGTGCGCCAAAATCCACCCACGAGGGTTAACCCCAGTAGCTGAGCCGGGAGAACGCTGCGATACGAACCTCAGCCCGGCCTGACACGCTGGGTTCCAGTCGTTTTGATGCTCTCTATTTGGTTCTGACTGGGATGGCCGACGGCCGGTGGCGGCAGAGGCCGCTTCAAAGGAGGGTGACATTAGTGAGCGCAAGAGTAACGCGAGTACTAACGCCGAACCCTGCACGCACCATGCCTATGTTTGCTGAGGTTCCATAACGGATATGCTAAGTGACAATCGAATTAAAAAATGTGGTATATTACAATGCAAAGGTTTCAATACATAAGTTCCTATCTTGGTCGCTGCACAATCGATGGAGAGCTGGAATGAAAGAGATACACAAGCAACCGAACCAAGCAACAAACATCAACAATGTAAAAAACATGCCCAGTCATTCATGCCTTTCTTACTTTGGCACTTACAGTTAGTCTGGCCGCCGGCATTGCATAAGTTATAAATCCACTGTTTCTAAAAACTTCCTAGTCTGTTTTTGTATTCCTTTCTCCAGGACTTTACTCTAAACTGGCATATTGTTACACCTGTTGCCAGTAGCGCAGCCAGGGGGGCAAAGGGGCGATTGCCCCCCTCCCTGACGGGTCGCAGGGGGCCCACCGAGATCAGATCGACCCAGATATCATTTGCATAAGGTAAATGGCTTCCAAAAAGCCACAGAGGAGCCCTTTAACCAGACGAAGGGTCACTGGTCACTGGTGCATGCCAAGGGCCCTCAGAGACAATGAAGAGTTTTCGAAGCTAACCCAGGGGGCCTTTAGGGCATGTCCAGGAAACGTTGAGCCCACTTAGAGGTCCAAAAATCTGTCAATGGACCTTTCGAGCATGTCCAGGGGCCCATTGAGTCTGTCCAGGGTCTCTCGAGTCTACCACGGGGCCCATTAGTCTATTGAAAAATAAGAAGTTGAAAAATTAAATAAAAAAATAAAAAGGGGGCACTTGCAAAATAAAGTGGCCGAAATCCGTAGAGTTTTCCGTATCCAGGGGTATATTTTAGGGTGCGCCATGACTGGCTTGCCCCCCCCCCCCTTCTGAAGGTCTGGCTGCACTACTGCTTGTTACACTTGTGAAGAAAATCTGACAGTTTGGAATAAAGCAGTACAGAGGATGGAGCACAGAGCAGTAGAGAAAGGAATAAAAAAGACGAGAATTCGAGAAGTGGATATGTAACGTACGCAATGCCGGTGGCCACACTAACTGTAAAGATCTGGATACACGTTAAGCTTTTTTGCCTTTTTAATGAGGTTTTCCGGTTTTGCATTTGTTACATCATCAAAAACTCATCCGTGCCATTGAACTGTATAGCGTCGTACAGACGGGAGATCAGCGTTTTAAGCTCAAAAAGCTTAACCGTCTCCCTGGTGGGAGTCATTTTGACCCCCCCCCCCTGAGGTTTTTCGGGAATAGCGGGAAAACGGCAGCGCGCAGATCCGTAAAATTGTGTACAACTATTCGGGCATCAATTACCCACCCTTTGTCAAGGTTTAACCTTGTGACATCTCAGGTCAGGTCACCAGGTCACGTCAAGTGACTATACCTTCAAAATGTTTAAGATCGTGCCAAAGCTACAGTCTTTGTCCGAGAGATTTGAAACTTGTAGGATTTCATAAGGTCATAAATACCTACAATTCGTGTATCTCAGATTTTTGCATCGGTGACCTAAGGTCAAGTCGATTTCCTGACCCCATTATAAGTGAACGGGAAAATATACAAATGCTTTCTTTTGACAGAAAATGCATTGGATCAGGCCAGTCATTTCATAATCATGTTATTTTAGCTCATTCTCGATGACCAGGTGCAAGTATTGCTCAGTGACCTCTGCAAGGTCACCTGAGGTCATCTGAGACCATCAGCCACGTTGAGCTAATACTCTTCATACAATAAAGATATAAACGAGCGGATGACACCATCGTGTTTTACTCGTCGAGACACGTCGCCCCATATGCAACATGACCTACCTGGGTCACCAAACGAACCTGAGGTCAAATTTTTAAAGTTGACCTAACCAGGTCATCATTAAGATTATTCAAAGCGCCTTGACAAGACAAACACGATGGTGTCAAAATCATTGCTCCATCTTTGTTAGGTAAAACGTTATTTGCAACACAAAAAAAAAACGTTTTACCCAAAATGACATTTTTGATATTTGATGACCTCTGGAGCCTAAACATTGACCTAAGCTAAACTTTAAGTACATCCGATACCAATGGCGATTGCATTTTTCACGAGCTTTCGATTGCTTTTCCGTTTGCTCCTAGCTATCATAGTTCCCGAGATATTTGGGGTTGTTTGAAGCAAAGTCCTAAAACTGGAATATTTGACCCTTTAATGGCCTCAGGTGACCTCAATATTTACCTTAAAACCCAAAATACTCGAAGTTAGCTTTGAATGTCCATGTCAAGAATGTCAAGCGTTTTTTTGCGTCTTTCTAGCCCCTTTAGGTTTTTTAGTTAGACTGGGCAGTCAATGTTTGATCCCCCCCTACCCCTCCACCATGGCAGAAATTATTGTCTCAGAGGCCCACCGGAGCGCGGGTTAATGTGGAGTCAGTACTTAACCTTTCTGAAAGTTGTAAAATATACGCCCGTTGTAGTACACAATATGAAGTAAGTGCCGCTGAAAACGATGGTGATATTTGCTTCTCGAAAAGTCACTTCACGTTACATCGAATTGATCGATCAAATCGAAGTTTAACCATCGCCCCGTTATGACTGCCTATTGTGCTCACGTCAGGTTGAGCATCGAGTACGGAAGTGTGATATGGTCCGGCGCCGCCGATTCACACCTGGCGCGTCTCGAGCGCCTGCAGCATCGTTTCTTGATGTGGATTACCGGGAGAACACAAGTCAGGTGTTCTCCCATGGATTATTGTTCATTACTGGAGCATTTCAGATGTCCGTCAATTAAAGCTCGCTTAACCCTATTCCCTGCGGGAAGGCAGATTCTGCCCCCTCCCCCCCCCGGTAGTTTATTTCGCCGCCGCTTTCTGAAAACATTACGTCTATTCGTTCTTGAAACTTTCGGACTTTTCCTAAATATGAATGACGCGTGTTCTGTGAAATTTGAAAAAAATCGGCCCAGCAGAGCGGCCCAGGGTCATGTTTTTGGGAGGTCGTTTCGAATGCGGGTGTGCGGCGCATACTTCCCTCGTACTTTGCGGTGGAATAAAAGCGTCAGAAACTAAGTCAATACTTTGTACATCATACAAATTGGATTTACAATATTTTGGCAGAGCACACTTCAGGTACATAAAAATGGGAGGCGATATTCTCCGTCAATTTAGGCCAACTTCAAATAAGCAATGATGATAAAAGGCGTTCCGCACATTTGGTGCCCCCACGTTGTTTACCTGAATCCGTTATGCACCAATTTGTTACATCAACAAATTACAGCAACAAAGCCCACATGTGACGTTCCCACGTCCCAAAACACTAAGGAAAAGCACATATTTCATTCCAAAATTTCTCCCCCATTTTTTATCCCTGAGTGCGCCTATGCTTGTTTGTTTTTGACTTGTCCCATTCACACATTGAAAGAACCAGTGACATTGTTAAGCTCAAAAACGTGTTTTGCATGCAAATCGGTCGAAATCCCACTTTGGGCCACAATGACCTTAAAAAAACACCTTCAAATTTTCGATTGTTGCCCCCTGGCCCCCATTTTAGGCAAAAAAGCAATTTCTAGATCCAAAAAGAAGATTTCCGTCACGACGAATCGAATGATATTCGGTCCCATCAAATCGGCCGAGCGGTTCTTCGAGATCTCTGGGGGGGGCGGAATCTGCCCCCCCCCGCAGGTTAACGTAATTCTGGCCGCCCGCAGGGAATAGGGTTAACTAAAACTGACATAACTTTCATGCGCTCTATCTTCGGCGGCCACCTAGACTGTGAATAACTTGTATCAATGCTCAGTTTTTCTGTCCCGGCCCGGCGTTCTCGTCATACGTCTTTTTTCATGTGCCACCAGGCTGTGTCAATTCTGTACAGTGTTGCTTCCTGAAGCGTTTGCCTGAGACAGAGCTGTCTCAGGCAAACACTTCAGGAAGCAACACTGTACCCTCGGTTGAACGGAGACGCCGTGTGTTCAGTCAGGTGCCCTCTGCATGTGTATGAGTGTGTGTATGTGCGTTATACCTAAGAACGTGTCCGTATGTGTGTGTGGGTTTGCATTGGTGTGTACGAGTGTGGACGGTGCTTTCTAGGCCAGCGGGTGATGGCTAAATTATATGTCATTGCAACCATAAGTGGGCTCCGGCCTGTGGTTGCTTCTGACTAATAAATAAATACATAAATACATATTTTTAATTTGGGACAATGACGTCATTATTGAGCTTGAGTAGAAAGCTATAGAGAATAAGCACAATCTTTGTAAACCATTCTGGCGACTTGAATAAAACAAGTCTTTGTTATTGCAATCGCAGCAGGTAAAAAATATGTTCCCTTCCCACAACGCAACAATAGAGAGATTGAAGATGCAAGTGGGAGCTGAAGTACTTACCCCACTTCAGGTGTTTGCTCAACTCACTTTCGAGGGCAAGACATATCTGTGGACAAAAGAGGACATGACTGGCACCTGGCGCAGTACCTTCGCTCGAAGTAACTGAGAATGTAGCTTTTCCTAGCGCTGTTTATCAACATTGTACATATATAAAGTATTGTTTGATTTAATTATGTCGTTTAATTTATTACACACTATGGAAAACGATGTTCCTGATATGTAATATTGGGTCCATCCAGTGGTGGGCATCGTAACTAAACAAATGTTGTTCCCGACACAATTCGCACTATGCCGGTAACATTGTTCGTAGAGAGTTAGCCACTAAATAATGTATTCTAAAAGGCCAAAATGAAGCAGAATAACCAAAGTAGATGAAATAATAGGAATGAAATGCAGGTCGATACTCGATAACAATACAGGGGCAGGGACGCACGTCTCACGTGTGCAATCCTTCGAGGCCCTCGCGAATACTAACACGTCGGAAATGAGCACCGGGACGGGGGCGCGGCGCACTTCGTACGTGTGCGCCTCCTACGAATGCCTTCAGCGTACTGACGTGCCACGGAAGGCACGACACCGACACGACACGAGACAGAGAGGTTCACCGACCCGGAAACGCTGTAGCCCGGGTGGCCGCCGGCGTGGGAAGAGTCAGCAGTGAGTGAGAGTAAACAGTTCACTATCTTCCAGCGGGGTGGTACCTGGCCGCCCGAACGCCGGGCGATCCAAACCAGACACAATAATCATCATTTCGTCCGTAACAAATGTAGTTCCGTTACTCCGTTTTTACACATTAAAGTAGTTTCATTACTCGTCACTCAGTTACTTTGCGACAAATGTAACGGAAGTTACTTTTGTCCGTTACTCCTTTAGTGTAACCCTCGCCAGTCCAAGGGCGGATGCAACCCCATCCCCTCGTTTTTTAAGGAATTGTTAGTGTATTTATCAACCCATTGCGATGTGTTCTGTTCGTCCCCGCTGGGCCAATTCAACACGCCGTTGAACAAAAGGTTATATATTAGTATCACCGCAGGAGGAAGCTTTCGTCTCGAGCGCGCGAGCGTAACTGAGCCATCGGGCGGCGCGCGCAGGCGTCAGCTGGCGTGACCTTGACCTTAGGAGGTCGGCGACACAACACGATGAACGTTCAGTACCCTATTTGATAATAATTTGACACGTACTCTGAAAATGTAAATGTTCCTCGAGTTCGTGTCAGACGCAACTGGCGTCCCGTTGTATCGATGCTTGTAACTTGTGTACTTTCAGAGTGTTTGATGTTCAGGAACATATGAACAGGCGTAAACAGGTGAAATTAATGGTTTCCACTGAAATCATGACCTCGTTTGATCATTTCGGAGGTCAACCGAAGTCACTGACCTTCGATGATCTGAGATAGCTTTTCTGGCCTCTGACAGTTTCGAAGACATTTTGTGACGCTGATTTCAAATTTGGCATCCATTTAACATAATATGTTCCACTGGGGTAATGTTTTTACACAGGTCAACCGAGGTCACTGACCTCAGATGAACTATGATAAGATTCGTTCGGTAAGAGATCGGTGTATAAGCTACTTCTATCTTTCCCAGCTATTGGCACCCGTCCTTTTCTCACACCAACCCATTATCTCATCACAAAATAAAGGAAGTAACGAAGTAACGGACTTAATTATAAAGTAACGAAAGTTGCTTGGTCCGTTACCCGTTTTGAAAAGAAACGAGATCGTTGCTCCGTTACTGAAAAAGTAGTTCCGTTAGTAACGGAGCAACGGAGTTACGGAAGTTGCCCACCACTGATTATATCATGTACAAATTACAATCATAAATTGACATTGAATATATCGAAAATGTGACACACAACTCTTCACTTACTAATTGGTCATTGCAGTCATTGGAGCAAAACCCAAATCAATCCAATACTGATCATTTATTTTTCCAGCTCGGACATCACTCAAATCCAGAGCCAGTTTGTGATGCAGAACTTGCGGAACACAGCCAGCCATGTAAAAGTACACCTGTAACTTGCCTGTAACCATACCAAGGTGTACTATTGGTTCCAAAATAAGCGTCCCGCTGGGTTGACCGGCACAGCAGTTTAGGGTGGTATAACGCCTTGGGAAAATTATGAGAAAAGATGGAGATGAAAGCCACTCATCTGGGCACTCATCTGCATCAATCCCATATTTTTCACAAGGCGGTATATTCCCTTTAACTGCTGTGCCGGCCAACCCAGCGGGACGCTTATTTTGGAACTAATAGTACCTGTAACCATACCAAGCTGCTTTGTTTTATTTTATACTGTATGTTACAGTGTATTCAGTATTCCATTTGATCAAGAAATCGAGTTTGGTGACCCGAAAATGAAAGCAAGACACTCTCTGCTGAATTCATGCTGATGAGGATTAGGCGGATGGGCATGAACAGTGGTCTGTCAATATAGATGTCGCTGTTAGCTGATGCTTTCGTTTTATTCTGTCGGGTGGGTCTGTCGGCGCGGACGGCGCGGACTATATGCCCTAAGTGACAACATAAAACACATTAATTCATCAGAAAGATAAACATACCCAAAGGAGCAGCCTACAAAGCAGGCACAGTGCCGGTAAAAGAAGAACAAACCCGAAGGAGCGGTCGGCCAAATGGTCATGGTGCGAAGACCCACATGCCAGAAGCTACAAGAAATACAAGTGCAGATGAAGTCCCAGTCTGTGTCAGAAGCGATATCCATCTCAGCTAAATGGTGAGCAAACCGTGACAAGTCTCATGACCATGTTCATCAGCGTAAGCGACAATAACCACGATATTGCGGCTATACTGTACTGTCAAAGTTTGTTGAAAAGTAAATTAGGTATTTTTATCACAATACAAATAACATTTTCGGATTTGTTTGACAGTATAGTATACAAAAAAGACAACTATCCATATAATGGTTGGCGGCATAGCAAGGCCAATAACAGTAAGCGACATCCGCGACATCCCATTTCCCCACACCCCGGCTAACCTCCGCATCCTGACTGAGGCCCCGACACGCAACGAGTCCGAGTCAGACAGAGGCAGACTTGTGAATGATTCTGATTGAATCATTCGTTTTGATTTAATTATTCTTATTTCACGTAAATAATTCATGAATCGATTCATCACCTCATGAATGATTCAAGGAATCACTGATTGAATCATTCATACAAATAAAAAATGATGATTGAATCATTCATAGCACAATGAATCATCAGTTTTCGGGGAGCAGCAGAAACTATACATACGATACGATACGAAACGATACAAACGATTTATGGGGAATGGAACTGAGTCAACGCTTGTCAAGATCACTTTCAGCACGTTCATTTGGTTTGCTAACACCCTCATTCCGAATATATGCACTGTTATTTGCACTTACGCATTGTTAATTATTGTGATTGAATCATTCATGAATGATTCATTGAATATATCATTCATGATTGATTCACGTAAGCTTGTGAATCACTGTGAATCATTCACCAGTGGTGGTGTTGAGTGATTAAATCATGATTGAATCATTCATGTTTGCCGATGAATCATGATTGAATCATTCATTAAAATTTGAATCAGTCACAAGTCTGGTCAGAGGGCCCATACAACCATCACTACAACAGTTACACACTTCTGGGGGAGGAGGGAGTGGCAGCTTACACCCCTCAGAGTCGGCGACACCAAAGGATGACGAACGGCGGCGGTGCACGTTACGTACAGATGACCTACGAGCAGAGCTGGCATGGCATCGCCGCACGTTCGACCTGTAGAGCTGCACAACAAAATGCAGACGTCCGCTTCTCGGCACGTGACACAGATCAACCCGCGATCTGTCCACAGAATAAGTGCATTGAATGGTGCCACTTAGGTCGCAATCGGCTCGGCCGTTTGGGGTCCACTTGCCAAAATGCTCGGCGCTCAGATAGATAAAGAGCCCACCTAAATGTAAAGTGCTTACCCAGTATGAACTATGAAATATATGGAGCTAAAAGCATGCTTTCAGGTCATCCAATTCTGGAATCTGGATAACATGGCAATGGCCATTTGGGGTGTTATGCCAGGATTCAGAAAGTCTCAGTTCACATGCAAAGTTAAAAACTTGCATACACATGTGCGTGCTTGACTTGAGCTTGTTGGTCATTCACAGAATAACAGTCAGGGGCAAAGGGGGCAATTCCCCCCCCTTACGGGTCGCAGGGGGCCCACCAAGATTGACCCAGATACCATTTGCATTAGGAAAATGGCTTTAAAAAAGCCACAGAAGAACCCTCAAACTAGGCAAGGGGTCACTCTAGTGCATGCCAAGAGCCCTCAGAGACAATGAAGGGCTTTCGAAGCTAACCCAGGGGGCCTCTTGGGCAGATCCAGGGGCCAATTGAGCTTACTTAGGAGCCCCAAAAGCCTGTACGGGGACCTCTTGAGCATTTCCAGGGGTCCATTGACCATTGAGCCCACTTAGAGCCCCAAAAACTGTCCAGGGGCCTCTCAAGAATGTCCAGGGACCCATTGAGTCTGTTGAGGGGCCTCTTGAGTCTGTCAAGAGGCCCCTTTGAGCCTCTTTAGAACAAACATTGAATAACACAAACATTTTACTAAGGTGTCATTTAATAGTAAAAGAAAATGCATCCTGCTATCAAGGCGTAATGTAAAAAGATTTAAGATGCCAGGGTAAAAGGTGAGTCTGACAGGTGATCTATCCCTACGGCTGAGGGAGCAAGACGATAGTTTATCATCCACTGGAATGGGATTGAAGGCAAATCATGTGATCATCCACGACATATCCTACAGTACCACCTGTACTTGATTGGCAACTAGTCAAGGGAGGTCCAAACTTGCACAGGGTGGCTGCGTCACTTAATTATGAGAAACCTTTCATATCCATCAGTGAGCTGGAGATTTACGAGGTTGAGGTGTCATTCTACAAGATACTTGTTCAAATGACATTGTTGAATGATGGGATCTGGATGACATCTGTGACAACTCTGACATCACAATAAATTGAAATGCTAAGCCCAAACGTTTCATTCATCACTCCCACCCTGTTTCAACGCTATGATAATGTCTCCTGAATCAAAGCTGAGAAATGGGACAGTCTGACCTTTGGGGATCACTTCCTTCAGTTTGGACAGTGAGTGCCTATAAAGCTTTGGACAAGTTATAAATCTGCCTTAAAATCTGAAATCTGAAATGCCTTAGAAGCAAAACATCCCAATTTAGCAAATCAAAATGTGTCCAGCTTGAGCTGTTGCAATAATCACAGCAAAGGTGTCCAGCTGTTACAATAATCACACATGGAACATCTGTTCTAATGGTTCGTGTAAATAGTGATTTTATAGCATGCTTACCTGTAAAAGAAACCTTCCTTATCCCAGAGCTTCGACGCCTCCTCAACTCAACAAGTGGTCGATGATGCTGTGCTCGATTTCTAGGATTGTTTACTCGCGTCATTTTTGCACCCTTGCCGCCACATTCCCTTTGATTAGGTGATCTGTGATCGCAAAGACCGCTTATCGCTGCTGACAGCCAAATATAACCAATCAGCGTGCGTAAATTCTCACGTTCATCCCCACAGAAGTCAGCTGACGATTTTCCTAAGTCAGACATAAGAGTGGTAAAGATAGCGACAAAAATAAAAAACTAGATAATTATACAGAACTTTTATGCTTCTGCCGGGGCATTCCATGACAGATCGACCAAGCCATAACATCCTACATCTCAGATACGTACGTGTAAGGGGTGATCTGGGCCGTAACTTCACGCTGTTAAATTTACACTTTACAGCACCATCCGTCAAATTATTTTTGAGTTATAGCCTCAAGCATTATTCGATTTTGCTCAAACCTTCAATTTTCAGCGAACGATATCTCCCATATATATAATAATAGTCATTTCAACCTATATATAATAAGAATGGTCTTAAACCATACTGATGCATGTGATAACACATTTAAAAAATGAAATTGTCAGACGCGGTTTTGAGTAAAAACACGTTTCTTATAATGTGACCACTAAAAGTGATGATGTTTTTCAGCATGATTGACTTAAATATATAATCCTTCGATAGCATTATATTGGAGATATATAGTTTTTCTCTGAATATTGTATTTATATTTTTGAACTCGGTAAAAATGGTCACCAGCACCCAGGGGCGGATCCAGGGGTGCCAATCCGGCCATGCCACCCCCCCCCCACCAAGCGAAAAAGGGTGGGGCCAACATATCTTCCCCCCCCCAAAGGATGTCAGTGAATACCCACATTATTAAATACGGACTGATTTGGTACTATTTGGTGTTAACATGGTTGAGTCTGGTACTCGAGGGAAAGATAACAATTTATCGTTAAAATATCTTTGAAGCAGTCAAAATCCAGCTATTCTACAATACAAAACTGAAAAATCGCGCTGCTTTCGCGGCACACTGGCGGATCCGAAAGTGTGATTTTTGAACAAGTTTGGGTGGCCAAATCCCAAAAAAATTATCGGCAGAATTCTGAAGAACTCATCGGATTTCGCTTTGCTTATGTATCAATAACTGATTTAAACAAACTTTCTCTAGTAGTTTGCTTTAGTTTTACGACAAACTCAGGAAATGTGTCAAATTTGCGCCGATTTTGGGTGGTTTGGGGGGGCCATGGCCCCTTTGTCCCCCCCCTGGATCCGCCCTTGTCGCGGCATCACACAAGTTTCTCAATTGCTTACACAAATAAGGAAAATGGAGAAATGTATTTAATTAAGTGTCTTGCAGAGGCTCTCCTTGACGGTAATTTCTGGCCCGAGGGCCAGCTTCATACAACATTAACCATCGCCTTACCGTTTCCCACCTTCGCCGTACGGGGGGGGGGGGGCTGACGGATCCCCTGTTAAAGGGAATATAGCACCTTTAACATTAGGTTTTTTAACTGGATAGCCAGATTGTCGGGTGTGCTGGAACCCCCAAATCCGAATTTTTTTCCCCTCCAAAGCGACTAGTTTGCTGAGTTTCAAACGCAAAAAACCGTTGGTAAATATGTGGTCATGATTTCAACGTCACAAATCCCGTGACGTTCGCAATACGTCATCAGTAGTTACTCCACTGTGATTGCCACCGAGCACTTTCGCTTTTTGAACCGTCCGCCCAGTATTTCAGGCGTGTTTTTAAATGTATGTTCAGATAAGTAAAGCCATGTTAAATTAGGTTAGGGTTAGGTAGGTTAGGTTAAGGTTTAGGTGGGTTAGGTTAGGTTGGGTTAGGTGGGTTGGGTTAGGTTAGGTAGGTTAGGTTAAGGTTAGGTTAAAAAATGTCAGATGCTGTTGCTTTTCAATGGATTACTTATCTGAACAATTAATTTCAAAAAACACGCGTATTTCAGTTACCTTGCCAGTCCGCCCCGACCGCAGCCTGACGGACTGGTCAGGGCTCGGCAGCACTAGTGGTTCACGTAATGCGTGCCTCCACGTCCTACCCGGCGCGAGCGACCGCCGGTCGACCTCAGCCAAGTCCGCGTTTCACGTCCTACCCGGTGCACACCATCGTGTCGGGTGGCGGCACAGCAGACTGTCACTGGGCGGGCGCAAAGTTTGCCGTTCGATGCCTCCTTGTGACGACACAACTCGCTTTGGTGACGCAAGATTGGTGTGACGTCACATGAAACATATGACTATTTTTCAAATTACAACAAATTCTGACTTTTTTCGCAAAAATGAATGCCAGGGGTGGGGAAAACCGTAATCAGGGCATTCTTCTCCATCATTCTACATACTTTTCCCAAGGTGCTATATTCCCTTTAACTTTCAAACCAAGCATCATAGAGCAACGCGGTAAGAACCAGCATGTTGCCTATCATGTAAGAAATATAAATGTATGCAATTTTTTTAGGTTCCATGTCATTGGGTGAACTTCCAGGTTAGATAGGCAAGCTGCACATTTCATGGGTGTATTCAAGAATGTTGGGCACGTCTTATCTGAAACAAGAACAGAAAGACCATGAGGGTCATGACTCATGACACATACCTATCTATCTCCCCAAAGTCTTTGGGAGCTGGAAAAGGAACAAATATTATCATTTTGCAAACTAGTGTCACGACTCACGACAAGCAATCGGGGACATAGTCCAACAAGTTAACTTTAAACAACTATTTTACTATGAAGGCATAACCATTGTGAAGTACCGTCCGACTGCAATGAAGTCGGGGTGCGTAGCGGATAGGTTGTTGGGCCCCGTGGCCGGGTGCTGCGCCGCAGGGTTGTTTGGCAGGCAGGGAACTGCGACCGGCATGAATGACGTGTGCCGCTGGCGAGACGTGGGCGCGGGGACCGTGGCGCGTACGGGGCGCACACGCTGGCGTCGGTGTGCCAGCCGACTGAACGGGGCGGCGACCGGTTGGCGAAGACGGGGGGCCGGAGAATGGTGCTGGTGGCAAGAGGCGTCGTTTGCAGCCGCTGGGAGTGCTTGCGGTCGTCAGGTGGCGGCGGATGACGGTGACGCAGGCTGTCGAGCAGATCATCCAGACGTGTGCCACGGGTGGGGATGACGGGGCTGTATCTCCGCAGGAACTGGCGATTGCGCAGAGATACCCGGCCACTGCCGTCGACGCGCAACTACATACTGGTTTGTGCTGAACGTACCTCCACGACGCGACCGTTTTTGTCCATTTTTTGGGTGATTCTCCCCGTCTGGTCTGTATACGAACTGTGTCACCACCTTGAGAAGGGGGTAGCCGCTTGGTGTGTTCGGACAGCGCTCGTGTGAGCGCATTGTGTCTGTTTCTCAGGGCCTCTTCGCGGCCATCAGAGTCTTCGCTCCATGTAGGATGGTGGTGATACTGGCCCAGGGGGGATAGGGGATGAAATCGCGTACTGGCCGCCCGAACACACAGTGTGCCGGCGATAGTTTTGTGGAAGGGTCGGGTGTGTTCCGATATATCAGTATCGCCCGCTGGAACTTGTCAACATCGAGCTCGCCGCTGTTGCCAGTGTTCCCCTCGATCAGGCGCTTCACGGTCTTGACACCGCTTCAGCCCGACAGTTAGCCGTGAGGGAACGCCACGGAGGCATCGACGATGTCGGACTCCCCAGGCTGCCCAGGAAGCCTCGGTCTCTCTTTGCAGTGAACTACTGGGCCGCCGTCGCTGGTGAGTTCGTCAGCGATGGCCGAAGGTGGAGAAAGGTTCGTCGAAGACAGGCGAACGAGGCCTTTGCTTTCCACCGCTTGCTTTCTCGACGATAGGCCAGTTCGAGTACCGATCGACGACAACGAGATATGTCTGGCCCATGTATGTGAAGTAGTCGGCGCACACCTGTTGGAAAGGGTACTCCGGCGGGTGGATGTCTTCAGGGGGTGCACATGGCTGCGAGGGGGCTTTGCGGCTGCATGATCCGCATCTGTCCCGCGTCAGTCGAATGTCCGCCGTGAATGCCGCCAGTAGAACACTCACAGCCGCCCGGGCGAGGCATCATGGCCCACGCCCTGTTGAGCGCCATGTAGACTCGAAGAGTACCTTCGCTCGCAAGTAGCGGTGGGACGACGACTCGCTGATGCGTAGAGAATGACACCGTCACTGGTGTACAAGCGTCAACCGAATGGTGTGGAAGTCGCGTACTGATCTGGCAATATCCTGGCGGGTTGTTCCGAAACAACTTTCCGATCCTTCTAACACCATCTCCAGTCAGTTGTGCATCGCAGGATCGCTTGGCAGTGGCTTCTCGACACGGTCCCACGTGACGGTTATCGGATCGTTCTGTGACGGCAGCGACGGCGAATGCTGCGGATTCCGTTCGACAGTGATGTCATCGCAGAGGGGCAAGTACCCGACAGGAGCGCCGGTGGGATAGCGAGATGTGGCATCAAGGGACGCGATTCTGGACACCGGGGAATGTACGGACATCGAAACTTGAAAGCGGAGGGGTCTTCTCCTTCAGAATGCGCAGGCGAGCATTTCGGCAGCATCGGTCAACGATCGGTCGCCAAGGATCTTCACCAGCGGTTTGTGGTCAACCACGACGGTGAGGTCGCTGCATCCCGAGCAAAAGAACGTGCCTTCTCGAGCGCGTCTGCGACGCAAGGCTTCACCCTCCACTGGGGCGTAAGCGGGATTCAGCGCCTTGTAGTGAACCGGCTTCCACCAGGGTTGTCCTCACCCTGTCGGCAGCATAGCGGGTGACCGCTTTCACATGTGCAGTGTGTTCTGTCTATGGTATGCCAATAACCCGATGCCGGTGCGGGATCCTATTCGGTGGCAGGACAGTGGGCCTGTTCCTGTCGAAGATCTGCACCCCTGTGGTGACTTCTTGGATGATGATTCGTTTCGACTCCTCGAACAGCGCCGCGTGCTTCTCCGTCCACTCGAACTTGCCTGGTTTCAGGAGTTCGCGGAATGGCAGCATGACGTCAGCCATGGAGAATGCGTAGGAGACGTGGTTGATGACCCCGAACCAGGCTCGGACGTCCGTCAGGTTCTTGGGGGTGGGGAACTCGGCGGATACTCCCGAGGAATGCGCCGGCATGGTCGGACTGCCTGGGGGTGATCTCGAAGCCGCGAACTCCACGGTCTGCCTGAGCGAAGACGATTTGTCGGCGTTGAGGTGATGCCGTGTCTGCCACACATGTCCAGCCACTTCACTGTGCGCCAGAAGGTCTCGGCGATGCTGTTGCCCCAGATCAGGGTGTCGTCCACGCAACTTGGTGTACGAGCTGTGTGAGAGGCCGGACAGACCAGGACGATCTCCGTCGTACCGCCTCGTGTAGCCGTCCCCACTGGACACGTAGCCTTGGGGGGCCACGCGATAGCGGTACCGACCCCACGGGGTCAGACGTCGTTAGTATGCCGGTTCGTCTGCGTGTAGGGGTACGCTGTGATATCCGTTCCAAGCGTCCAATACTGTCTTGTAGGTGTTCCCTGGGACAGCCGTGCTTGTGGAACGGACTTGGCGTGTGATGGGTTTCCCTCACAGCGTGTCGGTTCAGTGGTTGGAGGTCCACACATCGTCTTGGTTTGCCGTTCTTTTTGGAGACACCACCATTCGGTGACACCCGGTGACCGGTTCGCCCACAGGTACCGGTTCGACCACTCCGAGCTGCACGTCTCTGTCAAGGGCGTCTTTGACTTCAGCCTGCCAGTGCAAAGGCACGGGTATGGCCTTGTGACAGGCCACTGGCTCTGTGTCCTTCTGGATCATGAGGCGCAGAGGCGGTCCATCGCTGTCAGCGGCTGATGTTCACATGTGTTAAACGTGCTCGATGAGTAGAAGTCCCCCAACCACTTCTGTAGTTCTTCTACAGTCTCCTTCATGGCCTCCATTGGGAGCTCGGTGGGCATGGGTGGTGGTGGCTGACGTAGTGGACACGAGCATGGTTGGTACTCGTCAGCAGGGATACCATCGGCCGATACGGAGGCCAGTCCGATGGCCGGGAATGCGACGTCGATCGTACCGAGATCATGACAGGCGTCTCGGCTGAGGAAGACGGACTTAGTCGAGGGTGTGATGTAGACGAACTGACAAGTCTCACGCCGTAGACCCTGACTTTTTCCGGATATTCGCAGGATCACAGCCCCTCGGAGTTCGATGGTGTTTCCGTTCGCGGCATGCATCCTCATGGAGGTGGGGACGAGTTCATCCTCTCTGATTCCCAACCTCGCAGCAGGCTGGTGCCCGCCAGGCAACTCTGAATCCATGTCATGCGATCACCTGTTTGGTGATGCTGGTCGGGCGGGGCGGGGCACCCCAGCCGAGACCGCTGTAGTCGGCTTGGTACGATCGACAGCTCGAGTTCGATGGATGGTTGCGGCTGGCTGGGGTGTCGTCGCCAGCATTTCGTCTCGTCGTCATGCATGTGATGCTCAAGGGCGGCGGAGCACGGGGCCGCAGTCTCGTGAGCTGGGTCATCCTCTGGCTCTGCAGTGTGTCCTGATGAATCTTCGGTGATGCTACACAGGGCGCCGGAGAGAGCATCGTCCTCGCGCTCCGCAGCGGCGCCAGTGACGGTGATGCCCGCTGTTNAGTTCAGTCAAGTCCAGCCAAGTCCAGTCCAGTCAAGTCTTTCCAAGTCAAGCAAAGTCAAGTTCAGCCAAGTCAAGTTCGCCCGAGTCAAGTCCACCCAAATACAGTCAAGTCCATTAAAGTCAAGTCCACCCAAGTCAAGTCCACCCAAGTCCAGCCCAGTCAAGTCCACCCAAGTAGTCAAGTCCAGTCAAGTCAAATCCAGTCATGTCCAGCCAAGTCAATTCCACCCAAGTCAAGTCCCACCGACCCCACGGGGTCAGGAACGTCGTTAGATGCCGGTCGTCTGCGTGTAGAGGTACGCTGTGATATCCGTTCCAAGCGTCCAATACTGTCTTGTAGGTGTTGCTTGGGACAGACCATGCTTGGTGGAACGGACTTGGCGTGTGATGGGTTTCCCTAACAGCGTGTCGGTTCAGTGGCTGGAGGTCCACACATCATCTTGGTTTGCCGTTCTTTTTGGAGACCACCACCATTCGGAGACACCAGGTGACCGGTTCGCCCACAGGTACCGGTTCGACCACTCCGAGCTGCACGTCTCTGCCGAGGGCGTCTTTGACTTCAGCCTGCCAGTGCAAGGGCACAGGGATGGCCTTGTGACAGGCCACTGGCTCTGCGTCCTTCTGGATCGTGAGGCGCAGAGGCCATCGTTGTCAGCGGCTGATGTTCACATGTGTTAAACGTGCTCGATGAGTAGAAGTCCCCCAGCTACTTCTGTATTTCTTCTACAGTCTCCTTCGTGGCCTCCATTGGGAGCTCGGTGGGCATTAGTGGTGGTGGTTGACGTAGTGGACACGAGCATGGTTGGTACTCGTCAGCAGGGGTGCCTTCGGCCGATACGGAGGCCAGTCCGATGGCCGGGAATGCGGCGTCAATCATACCAAGATCACGACAGGCGTCTCGGCTGAGGAAGACGGCCTTAGTCGACGGTGTGATGTAGACGAACTGACGAGTCTCACGCCGAAGACCCTGACTTTTCCAGAGATTTGCAGGATCACAGCCCCTCGGAGTTCGATGGGGTTTCCGTTCGCGGCATGCATCCTCATGGAGGTGGGGAGGAGTTCATACCTCTCTGATTCCACCTCACGCACAGGTCTGTGCCCGTCCAGGCCAACTCTTGACATCCGCGTCAGCGATCACCTGTTGCGGTGAATGCTGGTCGGCAGAGCGGGGCACTCCCAGCCCGAGACCGCGTAGTCGGACTGGATACGGAATCGAACAGCTCGAGTTAGGATGGAATCGTTGCGGCTAGGGCTGGGGTGTCGTCGCCAGCATTTCGTCTCGTCGTCATACATGTGATGCTCAAGGGCGGCGGAGCATGGGGTCGCAGTCTTGTGAGCTGGATCATCCTCTTGCTCTGCAGTGTGTCCTGTTGGAACTTCGGTGATGCTACACAGGGCGCCGGAAAGAGCATCGTCCTCGCGCTCCGCAGCGGCGCCAGTGACGGTGATGCACGCTGTTGTCCGCTGTCTGCAGACCCCTGCGAAGTGGCCGCGGCGGCGACAGTTACGACATTGGGTTCGGAAGGCAGGGCAGGAAGCGGTGCGAACGTCGGGTGGTGCTTTCGTGCCATGGCCCTCCCGGCCACAGTACTGGCAGATCTCCGCGGAGGCTGTTGGAGGGTCTCGTTTCAGGTCTGGAGGTGGGTTCTTGGCTCGCCGATACTGGCTTCGGGCAGCAGCCACCCCTTGTGACTGAAGGAGACGTTGTGCTGAACGTTTTCCGGCCTCTTTGGCTTCGACGAAGCTGNGGCCCTCTTTGGCTCGACGAAAGCTGAATAGTCTCCTCCAGGGACATGTGCTGGTTCTGGGTACCCAGCAGCTGCAGCTTGGATGTCCGCTGTCCGCTCAGGCCGCGTGCAATGATGTCGCGGATGAACTTCCGTCTTGGTATGAGACGTCTGTCCACAGGGCCTCGTTTGGACATCGGATCGTGAAGGCACAGACCGCGGCCTGACCTCGGAGACGAGCGGCGAATGTGCGGATGGGCTCGTCTGCGTCCTGGGTCATGTTTTGAAGCCCGACGCGAGCCACCATGGTATTTTCTTCGCGGACGGCCAGTGCGATAGCTACCAAAGACTTCGACTCGGCTTGGCTGCCATGCTCCCTCCAGAGACGGGTCAAGTCGCGGCGCAGCGTCTCGTCGCAACATTCCAGGAGCTGGAGCACGCAGTCAGGTCCCGTGAGATGCACGGCGTTCTTGCAATCGGTCCACCTGCTGATAAAGTATTCCCAGTCTTCACTAGAGCCCGTAGCAGATACCTGTGGTCGGCTGACTCTGTCGGCGGTGATGGAGACGGAGGGCCTCGCGTGGGCGGCGGCCTCGTGCATCAGTAGAAGTTGCACCACGACATTGGCGTCAGTGTTGGCGGCGATACTGAACTGGCAGTTCTCGAATGGGCATGCGGTAGCTGACATCTTGATAGGAGAATTTCCTGCGTTGGCAATGGTAATTATTTTGATGGTTTATCTTGTGTGTGACGTGCCCAACATAGATAGGCAAGCTGCACATTTCATGGTGTAATTCAAGAATGTTTGGGCACGTCTAATCTGGAACAAAAACAGAAAGACCATGAGGGTCATGACACATACCTATCTTGCGATATTCTGGTCTAGACCAAGACCTCTACCCAGATACTTTGGCTACTAGGCGTGCCTAATTGCCCAAGTTTTTGCTGTATGGTAGCCCTTGTTTTTTGTATGCGGAAAACCAGGTTTGAATGCAGCTAAATTCCTTCGGTTTCGGCGCACGCTCGGAGACAGCTAAGTTGATAGTGCTCTTGTATTTTTGCGATTTATTTTAGGAACCACGTTGATCTAAAATTAAGGAGTTATTTATTTAGTTTTCTCAGTCGTTTAGGGATTGTATTTTGGCGTTTTAGTAGATCTTATCTCTATGAATTGTCTTTTTTTAAGGCTTTCTTGTATTCTAGCTATTTGCGCCCATTTAATTGTTCTTGATCTATCAGTCTGGGGTGTGTTTGGTTTATTTTTAGGAAGTAGGAACCACGTTAGATCAAATTAAGGATTTTTTATTTAGTTTTCTATATCATTTGAGGTTGTTATTTTGGCGTTAAGTTAGATCATTAGCTCTTTAAGTTCTTTTTTTTAAGGTTTTTCATTGCAGCTGGTTGTTGCCAAAACTTTGTCTGGGAGTGTCACTAGCTTTAGGTTTGCTTTAAGGTGAATATTCTTTTTGAAGTATTTATTCAAGTTTTAGGGAAAAAAAAAGTAATAAAAAATAGTTTAAGATAGTTAAGCAGTTGAGTTAAGATCGTTAGGTAGTGGGAAGTGCATATTGTTAGATATATTTAGCACTTATCTACGTATAGCTTTCAAATAATCTGGACTAGCTCCAAATCCTAAACCAGCTAAGGTAGAGGAGCTTTCAGGCAAAAGTAGGGGAACTAGTGGACAGTTAGTAAGTGTAAGTGCAAGGATAAGCCGCAGGAGGCTGTTGTGTAGTAGTTCCGGGGTTGTAGCCTTGCAGCGGGTTGTAGCCGGAGATAGTAGCTCCTCAGGAAAGTGTAGCTCTGCAGGAGAGTGTAGCTCCTGCCCAGGGGAACGTTGCACAGGTTTGTGGTAGGGATCAGAACAGGGAGCCTAAGGGATCAAGACCAGTGGTAGTGCTTACCAGGGACATAAGGGGGAGGGTAAGGAAAGTTAAGGTTAGGGCCACAGGACGTAAGGATGGGGTTGGGTCTGGGTTAATGAGGGTGGTAGGGGGCCGGGGTTTTCTGGAAAAGGGGAAGGGGGAAGGAAAAGAAAAGAGATCAGGAGGGATGACAAAGGTACAGGTAGAGTCAGGCAGAACATTCCCCAGGGTCTTCCACCAGTTAGTGTATCAATAGGTTACAGTGTTGTTTAGGAGTCAGTAGATGAAGGAATGAGGAAGAAGTTAAATATCTAGTGGTT
Organism: Semibalanus balanoides; assembly: GCA_014673585.1. Taxonomy (NCBI): domain Eukaryota; kingdom Metazoa; phylum Arthropoda; class Thecostraca; order Balanomorpha; family Balanidae; genus Semibalanus; species Semibalanus balanoides. The sequence goes on along the minus strand of VOPJ01014393.1, from coordinate 7,517 downwards.
GGGGATTCGAGGGTAAGGCCCTTAAGGCGAACCTTCCGTGGAAAGAGAGACAGATGTGTGGTCAAGCCTGGGGCAAAAATTGCTGATATCGGCCCTGTCATATGAGGAAAGAACTGGAAAGTGGAGCCCAGAGCAGTTATAATTCAGGTGGGGTGTGAATGATATAGGACCCAGGAAGATGTAAAAGTTGTTAGAGGATTACCGCAGACTGCTTGCAGCAGCTAAAGGGAGACCAGGAAACCAGTCATGGTGACTGGTAGGCATTTTCCTCGGTGTGGGTACAAACTGAGTGTACTCCGGCTCTGGCTGTGAACCGCTCGGTTCAAAATTTCTGTTCAGAATGGGGCTTAGAGATTAGACTATGGGACCAGTTTTATGAGTATGGTAGGTACTATATGGGGGATGGACTTCACTTATCAGATGAGGGGGCAAGGGTTTTGGGCAGCATCGCCGTCGCTGCCGTCACAGCGATCCGATCCGTCACGTGGGACCGCGTCCGAGAAGCCACTGCCAGCGATCCTGCGATGCATCAACTGCTGGAGATGGTGGAAGACGGAAGTGTTCCGGAACACCGCCAGGATATGCCAGAGGCAATACGCGACTTCCACACCGTTCGTGACGGCTTGTACACCAGTGACGGTGTCATTCTCTACGATCAGCGAGTCGTCGTACCCACCCTTCTTGCGAGGAGAGGTACTCTCGAGTCTGCATGGCGCTCATCAGGGCGTGGGCATGATGCTCGCCCGGGCGGCTGTGAGTGTCTACTGGCCGGGCATCACGGCAGACATTCGACTGACGCGGGACAGATGCGGATCATGCAGCCGTAAAGCTCCCTCGCAGCCATGTGTACCCCCCTAAGACATCCACCCGCCGGAGTACCCTTTCCAACAGGTGTGCGCCGACTACTTCACATACATGCTTCACATCACATACACATACACACATACATAACTTTAACCAAAACGATCCTACGTTTTGGTAAACCGGAAGTCCTGCGACATATGTTCCAACGCGTTCAGCACGACCAAAAAACCAGACAGATCGGCAGCTGCGATTGCAAAGATAAAGGAGTGAGTCAGGTAAAGCGCAGACTTGTGTGTGAGGTGCAAATTTACAACGTCTGCCCGCAAGCTATGCCAGACCCATCAACATGTCACGTTTAAAGCGGATCTTGCTCATATGCTCGGAGCGAACACGAATGAAATTTATGTGCTTCAGGATGAATTATGACTTGTGCAATTGTGTTAGTGATGATAGGTGTGTATGTGTTTTTTCGTGTGCTACGCCCTAAGATCACTTCTATTGATTAGTTTGACATGGTAACTGAAAAGCCCCGCATCTGCGAGGACGAAGCCGCAATAAACGAATCTGAATCTGAACATGGGTCAGACATACCCCGTTGTCGCCGATCGGTACTCGAACTGGCCTATCGTCAAGAAAGCAAGCGGTGGAAGCAAAGGCCTCATCGTCTGTCTTCGACGAACCTTCTCCGCCTTCGGCATCGCTGACGAACTCACCAGCGACGGCGGCCCAGAGTTCACTGCAAGGGAGACCGAGGCCTTCCTGGCAGCCTGGGGAGTCCGACATCGCCGATCCTCCGTGGCGTTCCCTCACGCTAACTGTCGGGCTGAAGTCGGTGTCAAGACCGTGAAGCGCCTGATCGAGGGGAACACTGGCACAGGCGATGTGCGTCGGATGTCTGACTAGTTCCAAGCGGTCTGTGTGGTATAGTGTGATGAGATGCGAGACGTAGTGTTAGCACCGCGTGTCCAGCCGGCAAAAAGTGGTGTGTGAGATGAGTCACTGTATGCTGCGTGGTGACGTTCGCGACTGTGGGTATCGCTCGCGCTGAACTTGTGAACTGCGAAGGGCCTCCGATGTGCCGAGTGTTACCTCGAGCAGGCGACTTCTACTGTCCTGTGGGGATCCACCCCTGACTCTAGCCGGGACCATTTGCTGACCGCAAAAACCAACGATCCCGCCCTCGCCCCAGCCTATCAGTCCCCATCTCAGGAGGAGGACTCTGATGGCCCGCGAAGAGGCCCTGAGAAACAGACACATGCGCTCACACGAGCGCTGGTCCGAGCACACCAAGCGGCTATCCCCCTCAAGGCTGGTGACACAGTTCGTATACATAACCAGACGGGGAGATCACCCAAAAAATGAGACAAAACGGGCCGTGTCATGGAGGTACGCCAGCACAACCAGTACCTATGTAGTGCGCGTCGACGGCAGTGGCCGGGTATCTCTGCGCAATCGCCAGTTCCTGCGGCCGTGTCGGCGGGAGGATGACAGCCCCGGTGTCGGTAGCGGTGCGCACCGCCCGGCACACGTGGGCGTGGTGTGAGATCTGCTCGTGAGGCGTGCGTCACCGTCATCCGCCGCACCTGTACGACCGCGAAGAGACTGGCGCGCGAGCGGGCGAAGGAAGCGAGGCGCCTTCCCAGCACGCGATCTCCTGGTCGACAACTGTCTTCGCCCCGTCGCCGTCCCGGCGGATGCGCTGGCACCACCGACGCCAGCGAGCTGTGCGCCCGTGTGTGCCGCCACGTCCCCCGCGCACGTCTCGCCAGCGGCAACGTCACTCATGCCGGCCAGTTCCCTGTGCCAACAACCCTGCGGAGCACCCGGCCACGGGCCCAACAACCCATCCGCTACCGCGACCCCGACTTCACGCAGTGACGTATGTACCTCACAATGTGCTCATGCCTCATGTAAAATAGTTGTTAAAGTTACCTTGTTGGACTATGTCCCCGATTGCTTGTCGTGAGTCGGACAACTAGTTTGCAAAATTAGAATCTTTGTTCCTTTTCCAGCTCCCAAAGACTTGGGGGAGATAGATAGGTATGTGTCATGGACCCTCATGGTCTTTCTGTTTTTTGTCCAGATTAGACGTGCCCAACATTCTTGAATCACCTTGAAATGTGCACGCTTGCTATCTAATCGCCAATATTTTGGCAGAAATGGTAATTAGTATGCCAAGTGATATGCCTTCCACGATTTGCGAGCTTCAAGCGAAGCTCGTGTCTCACGTGCGAGGGGAAACTTGTGGACGTAGCCGTCGTTTTTTTTTTTTTTTTTTTTACTGAATCAGTGTCAGTGATCTGTTAAACAATGGAGAATAGTAATCTTGCTTGTTTTGTGTTTGTTTTGGCGGTTTTAACACAATGAACAACTGAATCAGTGATCTGTCAAACCATGGATAATAGTGTGACTTTGTGGAAGATTGAGATTGAAGAAACTGCTCTGCTCCGAAAAGCTTTCGGGGTCTCTCATACGGCCAGAAACTACAAGGGGTAAAAGGATGTTGTCGTCCTAAACCGGAACTGAAATAGGAAGACCGCTGTCCATGTAAGAAGGCACAATATTGTCCTAATCCCTATCAAAAGATAAAGATGGTTTGGCTCCATGAAGCTGTTGCTTGGTCCATAGATCATACCTAGTCCTAGTTTATCTTTTACTAGAATGAGTGCATCTTTACAGTAAAATAAACCCCTTCACATTGGTTGCATGACATAGTGTTATTGTAGTCCAAGCTTATGACAGTAGCAGGCGCGTCGCCGACGGGGGGGGGTCGCGGGGTCGCGACCCCCCCCACACTTTTGAAAACCGGGGGGTTGACCCCCTCTTTTTATGGCGATCAACTACCAACCTGCACACTTTTTATGGCCGTAGCTGATTCCAGCTTTTATGTAGGTATGTCCAATTAAGATTAAGACTTAAATATGAAAAATATGACCTGGAAATGCGCTCAGTCAGTTACGGATTTTTTATATTTCCATTCGACACAAAGCAGCTCTGAAAAGAAAACGAGAAAAAATTCATCCGTAACATGGTCTTTGCCCGTAGCTCTAAATTGCGACACAAGTGAGGGAGACACTACGTTTGTGGTGTACACAGTACACAGGTAATATCATAAAGTATAATTTACATTGTAAGTCATCAAAGCTTGCCGGACCTGGACTGATCAAAGAATCATGGACATCAGGTCATTTTTTAAGAAGAAGGTAATGATTGAAAACCCAACTAACCTTGCAGAGTGATAGGAGATAGACGATAGGTATATGGTAACCATCTGAACTGGCAGCGTCCGTTATGGTAGCCATCTAAACCTCGTCCGTGCAACGTCCTATACCTAAAGTGGCCGTGCAGAAGGGGAGGGTGCGCCCTTTGCGGTTTGTTCCTAATTGAGCTAGAGCTTCGATTTAAACACGATCATGTTGCTTGCGATGAGAGGAAGCTGTTGATATTCAATTTAAATGTTCTGAGTCATTAGGTGACCTCTGAGGTCAGTCAATCAACTGGAGGTTATCCAAATCGCGCATTTTTAATCAAATTATAATCGAGCCAAAATCATGCATGAACATACAATTATGCGAAATGAGTACTTAACCCTATTCCCTGCGGGCGGCCAGAATTACGTTAACCTGCGTGGGGGGGGCAGATTCTGCCCCCAGAGATCTTGAGAACCGCTCGGCCGATTTCGATGGGACGAACACCATTCGATTCGTCGTGACGAAATCTGTCTTTTTGGACCCCGAAATTGCTTTTTGTTAAAAAATGGGGACCAGGGGGCAAAAAATACGAAAACTTGGGGTGTTTTTGAAAGGTGATTGTGGCCATGTGATTCGACCGATTTGCATGCGAAAAGCGTTTTTGAGCTTCCAATGTCATGCTCTTTAATGAGTGAAAGAGACAAGTACACAAATGAAAAAGGCGTACTCAGGGATAAAAAATGGATGATTTTTGGATAAGAAATCTATGCTTTTCCTTGGTGTTTGGGACGTGGGAACGGCACATGTGGGCTTTGTTGCAGTCATTTGTTAAATTTAACAAATTGTGCATAGTCGGATTCAGGTAAACAACGTGGGGGCACCATGTGCGGAACGCCTTTTATCATATTGCTTATTTGAAGTTAAGCCTAAATTGACGGAGAATATCACCTCCCATTTTATGTACCTGAGTTCTCCCCTGCCCCAAAATATGTATAATCCAATTATGTATGATGTACAAAGCATCGACTTAGTTTCTGACGTTCTTATTCCACCGCAAACTACGAAGGAAGTATGTGCCGCACACCCGCATTCGTAACGACCTCCAACATGACTCTGGAGGCCGCCTCTGCTGTGCCGATTTTTCAAATTTTCAACAGGAACACGCGGACATTCATATTTAGGAAAAGTCCGAAAGTTTCAAGACGATAGACGTAACGGTTCAGAAGCGGCGGGTGAAAAACTACCGGGGGGCAGAATCTGCCCCCGCATGGAATAGGGTTAATTTGATATCAGCGTCACATAATGTCTTTAAACTACTATAATCTAAAAAGGTCATCTCAGGTCATCGGAGGTCAGTGACCTCGCCGCACCTCGGTTGAACTGTGAAAGAGCATGACCCGAGTTGAACATTTAATTGTGTGAAATTGATGTCAAGTTGTCAAAAAATAGATAAGCGTCACAAAATCTCCTAGAAACTACCAAAACCCAACAAAGTCATCTCAGGTCATCAGAGGTCACGATCTCAGTGGAAACCATAAATATAACCTGGTTACAACTGTTGCGAGTGCAATGTGATATTCCCTGAACAACAAACACTCCGAAACTGCACAAGCTACAAACATTGCTACTACGGGACGCCAGTTGTGCTGACGATGACCTTTAGAAAACAGGTCATAGTTCACGGGTCATGAGGGATTGTTTTTGTGTATTAAATTGTTCAAAAGTGGGGTACTGCAAGTTGTATCGCATTTGGTTGATAATACGCGAGTTAATCCATACGAATGGAGGGGTTGGCATCCCCTGCACTGGCAAGGAATAATTAGGCTCTACTATTATGTATAACTTGCACATTTAAAGGGAATATAGCACCTTTAACATTAGTTTTTAACTGAGATAGCCAGATTGTCGGGTGTTCTGAGAAACCCCCAATCCGAAATTTTCCCTCCAAAGCGACCTAGTTGCTGAGTTTCAACGCAAAAAAAACCGTTGGTTCATATGGTCATATTTCAACGTCACAAATCCCGTGACGTTTCGCATACGTCATCAGGTTAGTTACTCCACTGTGATTTGCCACCCGCACTTCGTTTTTGAACCGTCCGCCCAAGTATTTCAGTTTACCCGCCCCGACCGCCACCGACGGTGCGGTCAAGGCGCTCGGCACACTAGTGGTTCAGTATGCGTGCCCCCACGTCCCTACCCGGCGCGAGCCGAGCGCCGGTCGACCCACCAGTCGCGTTTCCACGCCTACCGGTAGCACCCATCGTGCGGTGCCGGCACAGCATCTGTCCACTGGGCGGCGCCAAAGTTTTGCCGTTAACGATGGCCTTCCTTTGTGACGACACAACTCCTTTGAGTGAGCGCAAATTGGCTGTTGCGTCACATGGTAACATATTACTATTTTCAAACTTACAACAAGTTCTGACTTTTTTTCGCAAAATGAATTGCCAGGACCGTAATCAGGGCATTCTTCTCCATCATTCTACATACTTTTCCCAAGGTGCTATATTCCCTTTAACACTCCAGTTTGTCTAAAACTCTGTCCAAGTTTGTAGTTTCCATTTGGAGCATGGTTTGTATTTTTTGATAGAAAATCTAGAAAGGTTATGAATGGTACGTTATTACTCCTTATTTCCAGAGTATGAATATAATATAGGTATCACTGTTTTTTGGCAAATGAAATTTTATAAATTTGTAAAGGTCAAGATATAAATGGTTACTGCTTTCAAACCACTTGCACTGTTACATTTTTTGTACCGCTTACTGTCACCGGCCATGGTGATTCATCTACCAGAGCCTAATGACCTATATTACAAACTACCTTTACTTAAATATTTCTGCATCAGTGTGCAACCAACGAGAAGGGGGTTACTTGACTGTTTGGTTCCACTCACGGTTTAGTTCTAAATTAATAATTTCGTTTTCAACTTCCTAAAAATAAAATTCTCATGACGCTTCGTGGCGTCACATCGGTGGCTATCATCATAGCAATGTCATCGTCACCGTCTTCGGTTCGTTGTAACGCTGAATTAAATACATTGTATTTTTAGCTTCTTGTCCTCTACAAGGCCCACCGCCTACATTTCTGGATTTTATCCGGCAAACCCGTTATCAAATTCGCTTAGTAACAACACCTTCTATAATAGCAAAAATCCACATTAGGCAAAAAAAAGCAAAGGCTTAAATACACGCATGAAAATGGGAAAAAATCCGTCATTTCAGCCGACCCCCCCCCCCCAATCAAAAATCCTCGGCGACGCCCCTGCGGCACCACCCAGTCAACAATTAAGGGCACTAATCGGACACAATGGTTTAATCCAATTGTGCCCCATCGCCAATCAGTGCCCAAGTTAATTGTTGGCATTTCAGCGACTCTGGCTTCAACCGCTTATTGAAGAATTTATTCGCGTTAGAGTAGGGGTGTGGGGATTTCGTGTGTGCTTTGTACGCTGGCGCACCCACGCGCTTCAGTAACAGCCACGCTTAAGCCGTTACCGTCACGCCGGGAGCCAGAGCAAGCCACCC